>WODD01000270.1:60533-87620 GCA_019775935.1 Neoascochyta sp. HWLR27
AAGACCCCCACACTTGCGCGCCTGAGACCACTTAGGGCCGCCTGGACAGAACAACCCTGGTCCAATCCCGCCCAAAGCTGTCGGCTTCACGCCGTGGGCGCCTTCAGATTGTATCCCTGATCCGCCGCTTTGTCCCCCGGTGCCCCATCCACTAACTTGCAGATGGTCCCTCCCCCTGCTCCCTCAAGCCCTGGTCAGCTTTCACTAGAGCTCTCATGCCGAGCAACCTCTCTGGTCGTCACCCACTTCCACTTGGCTGCATGGGAGATACCCTACCCTGTCCAATCTGCTGCAAGAGTATTGGCCTCGATCTCCGAGCCTACACCCTGTCGTCAAGTCTTTACTCTGCTACACAGCATCCGCTACCCTGGTCACCCTTCGGATGCTCTCGAAGCCTTGCAAATCGGCGGTCCATATGTAAACCCCCAATATCTCCCAACCTTTGACCACCTCAACCCAGCATACCCACGACTTGCTCCCGCCCCTTCTGCACGCCAGTCAGCCTTGTTATCTTGCTACCCATACAAACTTCGGCCATTGTCGCTTTGACCCGCTGTTCCTGAACACCACTGCACGCCTCTCGCCGCTACTTGGCCTCTCCGGCACCACCGTTCCCCCAGTGGCTCCTACTTGTCCAGCAAAAAAAAACATGACCGCCATGGTTGCTTCTCAGCACGCCGACTTTTGGCAGCGACGAAGTGAGGCTTCCATGCATGTTCCGACCATGAACATCTCCGGCCTCATGTCTCCTTACGAGACCCCCCGCTCCGTCACAGACTCTCCGGTATCGAGGGCCTACCACCCAACCACCTCGCACATGGACATGGGCATGCCTCTCTTCACCACACACGCCATGACCACATCAGTCCCTTACCAGTCGGGCGTCTATGCCTACGACTCGATGCCAGTCAACCCTTACAACATGCAGCAGACCTACCCCATCAACTACACATCCAGCGTGCCCCAAGTCATGCCATACGGCAGCCCCTCTGATGCACATGCGCTGTCTGCCGTGCGGGAACCACGCAGTGTTTACCCCGGCGACAGGCACTCGATGGTCAAGGCCGAGAGTACATCTCCCATGCAGCCGAGCCAGGTATACCACGACATGGCCTACACCAGAGACCCCAAGCGGTCTCACTCGGAGCCAACAGAGAGCACCAGTATCGAGTTCGCCACCGATGTCGACACGTTGATGAAGGCCATCCAGGCCAAGCAGACGACAACGACGACGACGACGACTTCAGCCCCCCGCTCAGAGCCCCGACAGGTACGTCTCCCCATGGCGATGGACACAGAGTGCCGCCGCTAACAACAGTCTAGGAAGAGGCCACCAAGCCCAGCCAGAAGCCACGCAAGCGGTACCAGTGCAACATGCCAGATTGCAGCAAGAGCTTCTACCAGAAGACACACCTTGAGATTCACATTCGTGCCCACACTGGCGCAAAGCCATTCGTGAGTCCCCCCTCAATCTCGTCGCCGACGCGCACTGACCAGGAACTAGGTTTGCAAGGCGCCTTCTTGCGGACAGCGATTTTCACAGCTAGGCAATCTCAAGGTAAGCACGCACTCGTTCTGCAGAGACTCGACGTGCTGACTGTTCTAGACACATGAGAGGCGCCACACAGGAGAGCGCCCGTACAGCTGTGACATCTGCGGCAAGACATTTGCTCAGCGCGGCAACGTGCGTGCACACAAGATTGTGCACCAACAGATCAAGCCGTTTACCTGCAAGCTCGACGACTGCGGGAAGCAGTTTACACAGCTGGGCAACCTCAAGGTATGTTGTGCAACACGCCCCACGATGAGCCACGCTGACAGGCTGCAGTCGCATCAGAACAAGTTCCACGCAGCAACACTGCGGTACCTGACGCAGAAGTTTGGGACGCTCAACTCGAGCGACTGGGTGTCTGCCGAGGACAAGGAACTGTGGGAGTACTTTGCGTCGCTTTACAAGAACAGCAACAAGGGCATCAAGGGGCGCGGCAAGGACAGGCGGATCGCGGCGGTGCCGTCGTCAGCCGTCTCGCACGCCTCATCTTACACATCGGTGCCCATGGGGTCGATGCACCGGGGATACTCGGCTACATATCAGGCGCCGTGCGACCGCAGCAGCCGTGGGTCGTCCATGTCTTCGGACGCCACACACCACCGGTCCGACAGCAGCTACGACTACACGCACATGGGACCGAGCTACCACCAGCCTCCGGCAACGGGGTACGACGACATGGTGTTTTCGGAGCGACGGATGTACTGAGTCGTGTGGTGTGGGCCGAGGAGAGGGGAAGTGTGGCGAAAAGAAGAAAAGAAGGAAAGAAGGAAGGAAAGAAGAAAAAAGAAAAGAAAGAAAGAAGGAAAAAAGAAAGAAAGAAGCATACGATACATGACACAATGGTTTACAATCGGTGTATTCTGGGGGTATGGATTAGGCGTAGGTGGCAGGCAGGCAGGCGGTACGCGGCTCACCTAGTGCAGGGAGGGCATGTAATTTTTGTGTATCTTTTGTGTTTTTTTTCTTGTTTTTGTTTTGTTTTCTGTTTTCTGTTTTCGAGGACAGGTTATGCTTAACGAATACCCCATGTAAAGGCGAGAGACTATGTACAGAGGGGAGCGATTGTATGATTGATTGATTGGAGTAGTTAGACGGTAGACGAGAAGCATTCAGTTGCCACACACGTATACACACAGACAAGTCGAGATTGGACAGGCGTGAAATTGCCACCGCAGCAGCAGCAGCAGGAGTCGAACAGAGAGCAAGTAAGGCGGCAGCAACAAACAAGAACCAACACCAGCAGCACAGAACATGTAGTCATCTCAGCGTCTGTATAGGTATCGGAACCCAAGACAGATAGCGGCTCTGACTGCTTCGTTTCACGCTCGCTCGCTCTTGCTCTGGCAGCCACGTTTGCTGTTTGCTGACGGAGAAGGTTTCCCGCGCACTGACCAGGCGAGTGAGTGGTGAGTAAGGGAGTGGGTAGGCATGTCACGGAGCCAGCAGGCACGCGCAATGTCAGTGTCAGTATCGGTAGCAGCAGCGTCGGCAGCAGCGTCAATGAGTGTCAGTATCGGTATGGATAGCAGTGGCAGTGGCAAGGGATCTACGGGTCGACGCTGGGCTGGGCTCGGGCTCTGGGGCTTGGAGGGGTGGGGTTCCTGTTCCAGAGGCATCGAGGTGGATCAGTTTGTCTGACGTACGGCGGCGGCGGCGTCAGGATGGTTGTGGTGAGGCGCGAGGGGATGGGTTGGACGGGTGCTGGTGGGTGGCGGGGCACGGGCGTGGGTGGATGAAGGGTGGCAGGCTGGATTGGGTGTGGTCGGTGGACTGTGGGGAGGGGGGTTCGCAAGTAGACAGCCAGCAGAGACATGTCGTGGTGTGGTGTGGTGTGGTCCGGCACGGTACAGTACGAGGTGGCATGGAAAGGCACATGACGGCCGGGACCGGGCGCCCTTCCCTTTCCCTTCCCCTTCCCCTTCCCGCGGCAAACGCCATACTGCGTGCGCGTGTTGGATGAGAGAAAGGGATGTAGAGCGTCGTGGGTGTGGCAGTGTCCGGAAGCGTGGACAGGCGTGGGAACGAGACATGGGTTGGGCGTGGGAGTGGATCCCCACCTACAATTGGCATGGCGACATGGGACATGGGTTGATGCGAACGCGAACTCGAATAACGCGAGCAAAATGCCCCCTGCTTGCACCACGACTACCTCGCTGGCTAGCTAGATACTTACAATTGCTCGCTCCAGCTGGGTATTTACAACTTACGCCCCTCGCCCCCCTCTCCCCCCTGTCCCTCGTCTGGCGCACGCATGCACGCACGTACATACGCCCGCACGTACGCCATGGCCAATGGCGCGGCGGTGGTGGGGTCCGCGGAGGGCGTCGACGGGGGCGCCGAGATGGGTGTTGAGTGCGTGCTGGAGGAAGGTAGGGAGGCAGGCAGTCAGCGAGCGAGGTAGAGCGAGGCAGAGCGAGCGAGGTAGGTGAAGCGAGGCGAGGCGAGGCGAGGCGGGACGAGGGCAGACGAGGGCAGACGAGACGAGACAGACGGAGCAGGGCGGTGGGATCTGTGGGAAGGGTGAGATCGGCCGGTGGGCTAGCTGTCGATCGGGTCGTCATGGTGTAGGCTGGTCGTGGGCGTGGGCGTGGTCATGGTCATGGTCACGAGTGCCGTATCGAGACTGATTACGCGGGTCAAGGGCGAGGAGGGGTATAGGCAGAGGTGTGCTATAGCGAAGGGTGTGTTTCTCCACAGTGGGCCCTCGGGGCGCATCCGCCTGGCATTGGTGTCGTCTTGATTTGTATTGATATTGATGTGAGTGAGTGAGTGAGTGAGTAGGTAGATAGGTCAGGCACAAGCCCGCCATGGCCGTTGCTGTCGTGCACTTTGTTTGGCGCGTAGCGTCGCCGGCAGCATGGCTACGGCCCCACGTGTTGTGTATGTAGTCAGTTTTGCGTAGTCTTAGCTTCAATGTTAGATGTTAGTCTTGGTGGTAGTAGGTGGTAGTGCCGTGCCAAAGGGAACCGCCAACCCCGTCTCCCCTCGACTATGACCACACCACACCACACCACACCACCACCACCACCACCATCACCGCCATCTCAGCTCGGCGTCGGCCATGCCAGATCGCTCGGCTGCAAATCGCCCGGGCCCAGCGTACCACTCGCTCGGGCTCTGTCGCGCCACCATGCCCAACGCCCAGCCCAGCCAGCCCAGCCAGCCCAGCCAGCCGTCGAGGGGACAGGGTGCAAGTTCCCAAGTCGTCGGCCTGCAGGCCAACACGAGCCTCAGTCGCCGACCGGTGGGTCCCAGCGCTGGCTGCATCGGGTGCCTGCTCGCTCCAGCTGCACGAGGCTCTTCTCGTCTCTGCTCTGAGCAGGCAGAGCAGAGCATACCTAGTCGGAGCAGAGCATAACGCAACCAGGCCTGCGAAACATGCGAATGCGAAACGGCACTCTATTCGCTGCACCAACCCACCCGCTGCTGTGTCAGCAATCACGACGCTCCTCGGCTCCCTGTGCCCTCATCTCAGACACTCGTCCATGCCCACTTCTCCTCGCCATTCTCGCCCACTCACTGCATCGCCATCTGCATATGCTGTGCCCCTCCTACAACGCTGCGCTGCATGACGTTGGCTTGTCCAACGCGTGCGCAAACGTGCCGTGTGCTACCACTCACCTCGCACCCATGACCGCACTGGGCCGACCGAGTCCACCCGCCCGCAGCATCGAGCAGCATCGAGCAGAATCGAGCATCATGCATATCCATCCTGTGCAACCACTCCTCCCACGCCCTCGGAACCATCTCATCTCGTCCACTCACGCCACATCTCGCCCCTCGACATCTCATCTGCTAGCCGTCGAATCACGCCCCGTGCCGCCGTTGCACCCCAAGCCGCCGTACACCCTCTTTCCCTCTGCCCGGCGCCCACGGCCCCCCGTCGTGCTCTGCGCCCCGCCGCCCATCTGCACCACCATCGCAAACCGCCCGCCCGGATTCAACCATCTGCTTCACTAGCTGCAGCATCTGCCCATCGCGCTCGGGTCTCGCACAACGCACCATCTGACATGTCACAGTCGCACCGCGTCCCCTAAGCGCCCCGTCCCCTGGTCCTCGCATCCCCCACTCTCCCACTCCACTCCTGCTCCCATTCAATCTCCCTCTCTCCCTTTGGCCGCCTGCATACGCCCCTCGACCACAAAACACATCACCCGACGCGCCGCCAGCACCCCGGAGACGACCGCCACGCCTCGGCGCCGCGCCGTGCCATGAAAGAAACCGAGGCCCGGCGCGTACCGCTGCAGCCCGCAAAATCCGCCCGTATTCTCGCTCGGCTGCGCCGCTCCCTCGGGCACCCCCCTTCAGGCACGCTGCAGACAGCATCGGGGAGCCGGCGCGCCTCGCTGCCTTATCGTCCCCTGCGATCCTGCACTGCGCCGTGCCGTCCTACCCTCGCTGCCATCCATGCAGGGCGCCAAATGTCGATGCTGCCTGCATAGCCTGTGAAACGAGTGCGCGCCTCATTTGCGGTGCGCCGAATCGAGTCGCATTGCATTGCGTGCTCGAGCGGGTGAGCCCGTCGTGCCCGTCATCGCGCCCCCGTCGGTGGGTGTGTGAGTGGGCCGTGGGATCCTGGAAATCTCAGTCTCTGCGCCTGAGTGGGTGAGGCATTTGTCGAGGTGCTGTATCCATCTATTTTGTTGCGTAAATGGCAAGGTGACGTGATGTATGTGGGTGACGAGATGAAGTGGGATGCGACGACATGTGCCGCGTGCTGTGGTGTGCCTCGATGCGCTGCTAACAGCTTCAGTCCATGGGCCGGGTAGGGAGGCAGGTAGGCAGGCAGGCCCACGCGTAAGACTGACATTCTGCATTTTCTCACCTCATCTCATCTCCTCTCGTCTCATCGTATCACAACGCATCGCGTCTCGCCTCGTCTATCGGTGTGCAGCCATGCACCGTTAGAACAGGTCACCTGCATCCAGCGCAGCATAAACCCATATCGCCACCAGTGCCATGTATGCCACTGCAATATCGAGACGCTGCCTGCACCAGCCGACATTGTGCGGCCTTGTCTAGTCACTGCCAACATGTTAGGTCGAGTTTTGCGTGCGTTCTTGGGGCTGTGTCGCGGGCGGTTTTGGAACTTGCTTGGCCTCGATGCTGGACAGGCCAGTCGAGTTGAGGGTAGTCGAGTGTGTAGCTGTCGAGTGCAGACAAGTCGAGTCCAAAGCAGCCAAATCTAAAACAGTCAAATCCAAAGCAACTTCGTAAACCAACTATCCATCTCCTACCTTGCTATAATGTGCAACCCACTATACTATAGTGCGGTTTCTATCGCTATGCCCAACTCTACCTGCACCTCTAGTCCAGACAAAGATGTAGAACTAACTCACTGAAGAGAGAGAGAAAGCCGAGATACCGATTACAAGGCAGAGACAGGAGTAGAGGTGTACGAGCAGACAGAAGGGAGGCAGAACTATAAGCACCACTAGGAGCACAAGCACCTACAAGTAGCAGTAAACCCGGAAATACAGACGCAGACGCAGACGTAGACTCAACTAATCTAACTGTCCTGCCTGGTCTTTCTTTCCCGACGTCGACTTGGACACAGCTACCTAGGCGTGAATGTAGACGCGCGCCGTGGATCCCTCCATCCCCCCTCCCTCCTTCTCTCTCTCCTCGTCTCTACCATTTTCTCAAAACCACAGACTCGAATCGAGATGCCTCGCCCTTATTTACAGCCCCAAGGTACATGCGCGAAGAGGTCAGTGCAGATTAAAATCCAAAATAGGGAGCGAGAAGTTATAGTCGAGGCAAGGTGAGACCGGCAAGGAGGGAGGCTGCGGAGTGGAGATGGAGATGCGGGTTGGCGGAGAGATGCAGAGAATGGGGAAATCAGGGGTAGAACGGAGTGGGTAGAGGGGAGTGTTGGGGATTGTGAACGTGAGAGGGGTAGAGGGTGGAGGGGGATAAATGTATTGGAACACACGCGACGGTTTGGTGCCGAGTGAGCATATACTCGTCTCGATGTACTTGTCGTCTCTGTAGATTTCTGGTGGTTAAGTGGGTTGGTTGCTTGTCGATGACTTGACAGTGGCTGGAGATGAGTCTTTCGGTGTCTGCCCCGAGTCCCCACCTTCACGCCAGAGTCTCGATGCGTAGAGCAGGATATTCGAGGGTGAGCAAAACGATCCAATTTATTCCACAGATGACCAACGCTACT
Source organism: Neoascochyta sp. HWLR27 (assembly GCA_019775935.1). Taxonomy (NCBI): domain Eukaryota; kingdom Fungi; phylum Ascomycota; class Dothideomycetes; order Pleosporales; family Didymellaceae; genus Neoascochyta; species Neoascochyta sp. HWLR27. The sequence continues at coordinate 68,255 of WODD01000270.1, forward strand.
TTAGAGTACTCGAGGTCTATGCAACAAGGCGAGATATATGATCCAACCGATCCAACCGATGCCACAGCACAGCACGCTCGCCTCCCCTCCACAGATCTGCCCAACACCACCCTCTACTTGTGACCTAGACACACCAAAATCAGCAACTACTCCCCAAACATCCCCCAGCCCACCTAAAATACTCACACCCATGCACAAAATACCTCCTCCCATTCCAGTTCCACTCGCCACTATGGTTACCCAGCCCCGCGCCCTCGGGCCGACACTGGTTGAGGATATTCTCAAATGCGTCCCAGCATATCTGCTGCGCGTTACCCCCCGGCCACGACAGGTACCCGCCGTCCGACGTGCGGTACGCGCCGTCGCTCTTCCATTTGTCCGTGTCGCCGCACACATGCTGCCGCGCTGCGTACAGCGAGTTGCGCGAGGCCGCGCGCACAGGGCACAGGCCGTAGCTGCCGCATTCGGCGGCGAGGATGGGGGTTGCGGAGAGGAGGAGGGCGAGGAGGGAGGTTGAGAGGTGCATTTTGGGTGGGTGTTGGAGCAGTGCTGGTGTGGCGGGTGTTGTGGTGGTGAGGAACGAGGGGGCATGCGGAGGGTACTTATACTGAATTAATGTGATGGTTCTTGAGTGAGATGGCCAGACTGAGTACTTTGCGTCCTGGAAGCAGGGCTCGGATGCTGCTGCTACTCCTTCTTTTCCCGTCATCCCCGCACGAGTACGAGGAGTCGTGGCAGCGGGGCGGGCAACCCGCATGCACCGGACCGTCCCGCTAGAGCGAGTTGATGGGTTTGAGTATTAGGTAGGAGATAATAGGCGTGGAAATGACGTGGTGTTGCTCAATGGTTGGGAACTGATCATCCGTGGCTACGCAGAGTCGCTTTTATATCCCGTATGCGGGATTAGCCCCAGTTATACGTGGACAGTAAAAGCCTTCGGGATCAGATTGCAGAGGAGGAATGTAATGAATAGTTGGATCACCCTTTCTAAGCTCCGCGGAGTGAGAATATCGCTGCGCTTTCATAGCCTCTTTGAGCTTGGCTATCTGATGTACGAGCTACATGTTACCACACGTTGACCATAGCCAGATGTATCAAGACAATTCGCAATTTTAACAGAAATTTGAAATAAAATCTCAGTCAACCCCAATCCAAGTGCAAAACCAAGCACGACGAACAAGGCAGTATAGAAACCAGCAGTCCAGCACCACACCCAGATCGACATCGAGCTAGGTGTTACACCCTCCCCCAACACATGTACACACAAGCCTAGTCCTACTATTCTCGCTAAGTAGCTCCCTTTACAACAGCCAGGCGCCAGTGCCACGCACGTGATTGGCCGGCTGGCCAGCGACTACATGTCGTTGTACCCACTCGACAACACAGGCAGACTGTGTTTGCTAGAATGCTCTGAATTGCGACGCCACCAATATACGGAGCTGTAAGCAGACGGTTGGAGAGGGGTCGTGGGTGGGGGCCTGGTGTTGGCCGCGCTGTAGTTGCGAGGAGGAGCTGGGTTGGGCGGCTGGTTAGCTGGATTGGCGGCTGTGTGCTGTTCCCGTTACCAAAAGTTCTTGGGGTGTTGTGATTCTTTAATTTCTGTCGAGACTGTTGTGTTTGAGGTGTTGGGCTTGGGATCAGGTACCCGGACTGAAAGACCTGGACGGATTTGGGGGGTGCACCCTGGAGTTGTTGGAATTGGAGTTATTGGAATTGATATTGCTGTTTATGTAAATATCGAATGACCGTATGAAACACAAGATCCATAACCTAGGGTGTGACAGGATAGTAACGTGATCAATACTCGTCAATCGATCATCAAGCTAGCGGAGAAGGATGATTACACGTACAGAATTCATCGTGGAATGGGTAGCTGCTCCGGTACTAGCATTAGTCACTGCCACTCCATACAAGCTGACACTCCATATACATAGTTGACACCTCGCAGGTCAGTGGAGTCCCCACTATGGAAACCCCAAAAGTAGACACACTCCAGTCCCGCATCGCCCACCGCCCGTACAAACAGCCCAGCACTTTCATCCCACTCCACCTCTCCAAACGCCGTAAACCACGCTTCACCATGCCCCCGGCCCGCAGCCCGTCACACCTGTAAGACGGATTCACCCCGCGCTGCCGCCATGCCTAACGATCCCGACAATGCCATCGCCGCCACGACAATACCAACGACAATAAACGGCCCACATCTGAACCACGCCTGAAGCCGCGGTGACAGGCGATTATGACGAGCAGAACTCCTCGTTTGCCGAGGCTAGGTGCTGTGTTTGAGTCTCGAAAAGGGGAGAAGGAGGAAGAAGGAGAAGAAGGGTGGGATGGGGACATCGAAGCGAACACCGTGCCTTCGCGCGTCACATCGTGGCTGGCAGGTCTAAAGCCGAGCAGCGCGATCCCCAGCCAAACCGACGTCGACAACGAGGGACGCAACGACAGCGCTCACATCACGAAAACAGAGAGGCGACCTGGAGATGGAGGCGCTCGAGCGGTGGGAGCAGAGGCGTGCACGACGCCGCGGACACCACAACGAAGCCAACACCACGACCCCCACGACGAAGACAAGCACGCGAGCGCCATCACGAACTCACCCACAACAACCACCTCGTCCGCATCGCACACGATCATCTTCGACGCAGCACGGTGCTCGTCCCCAGCGACGACCGCGCCGTCTTCTCCCACCGCACTCCCAACTCCATCCTCAACCTCAACCTCAACCTCAACCGCACCACCATCTCCACCCCGCCACGTCCGCCTCGTATCGTGCCTACACTGTGCGCTGGCCTCGCTGCCGTGCTCGCGCGGGCTGCCGTGTTGCGCGCGGTGTGTGCGGGGCGGGAGGGTGTGTTTGCCGCGCTATGTGCCTTTTGCGTTTGCGTTTGCGGATTCATCTCCACTTGTGTCTCCGTCTCCGTCGCCGTTCGAAGACGAGGTCAAGGTCCAGGATGGGGTCGAGGTTGAGGTCGACGAGGTCGCGGGTCGTACCTCTCTTCCATCACAACCCCCACAAACACTAACCCCGCTCCTCCTCCGTCTACCCACCGACACGCTCACGCAATGGGCCGCCAAGCGTGCGCTATGGTACGACCTCATGTGCGCGCGGGAGGCGGAGGTCGAGAGGGCGAATTGGGTTTTTCCGCGCGTGGAGAGTCGGCGGGGTGGGTGGGTCAAGGGTGGGGTGAGAATCGGGATGAGAATCGGGATGGGGGAGTTGAGAGGAGGGGTGGGAAGGGAGCTGGTGGAGGAGATTGGGAAGGCGGAGTTTGTGCGTGTTGATGGGGGTGAGGTGGCGCGCTGAGAGGAGAGGAGAAGAGTAGGTGGGGGTGTTTGGTTGCGTGCGTGGGTGGAGCGGAGGAGACGATTGAGGGGGTTTGGGTTACAATGTGGGTTGGATTGTAACGCGGATTGGATTGTAACGCGGATTGGATTGTAACGTGGGTTGGATTGTAACGTGGTTTGGATTGCAATACGGAGCTCCAACCGCGGAGCATTGCTAGACCTGCCTGTATTTGTCCGGGATTAGGCACAACATACAACAAAGCATGCGGTGATAAAAGCTCCCTCTCAATAAGCGGAACGGTATTAGTTGATCTATAATGGTAGTACGTGGACAACTTCCCAGAGCCATCACTCGCCCTCGCCCTGCTCCTCGTCGTCGCGTTCCCGCGTATGCCCACGCTCCGACGACACATCATCCTCGGGCGGCATACTGGCAGGAAATGCGAGATGTTTCCAGTCCTCGATCTGTACGCTCAGTCAGTAACGTCGACGCAAAACCCCCGACGCGTACACTCACCTCCTCGGTAATGCTCCGCAGGCGGTCGCGGATGCTGTCGACGGCGTAGGAGCCGAGAATCAGGCGCAGGGGCGGATAGCTGCAGTGGCCGAGCTGCCAGACGAGCTCGGCGCTGCGGACGGCGCTGACGGGCTGGCGGTCGTTGAGCCACTGGACCATGCGGCGGGCGTGCTGCGAGGGGCTCGTGAGGGCGGCGTAGGGCTCGCTCGGGTTGGGCTTGACGAAGAAGTGGCCGTAGCGCTTGGGGCGCAGGGGCGCGTCCGGGGGCTCGTCGTCGTCGAGGCGCACGTGGCCGGGCTCGACGAGGGTAGCTTTGATGTTGAAGACATCGATTTCGTAAAGCATCGACTCGATGAGACCCTCGACGGCGTACTTTGTGGCGCAGTAGGGGCCGAGGCCGGGGACGCCGAGGGCGCCCGACGTCGAGGAGAAGATGAGGTAGCGGCCGGCGTTGTTTGCGCGGAAGTGGGGGAGCGACAGCTGGATGATGTTGAGGGTGCCGAGGAAGTTTGTGGCGAACTGGTTGCGCAGGTCGTAGTCGTCCTGGTCCTCGGAGGCGGCGATGACGCCGTAGCCGGTGCTGTTGGCAATGACGGCGACGCGGCCCCAGTGGGCGATGCTGCGCTTGATGACGTGGTCGACCGTCTCGCGCACGCGCACGTCGCAGAGGAGGCCCAGGCAATTTGGGTCCTGCCACTGCTGCATGTGCTCGGGCGTGTTCTCGTGGGTCCAGCCGACGGCGGTGCACTGGTCGCCGTGGGCGAGGATGGTGCGCACGAGGGAGCGGCCGATGTGGCCGGTTGCGCCGAAGACGATCCAGGCGGCGCGCTTGGGGGGGTTTACGTCCGAGGGGGGCTCGCAGGTGGCGGGCAGGACGAGGTCGGGGCAGCGCAGGGCGGCGGCGGGGGAGTCGATGTCCATGGCGGTGGTGATGGTGGTGATGGTGGTGGTGAATAAAGTGAACGGGCTAGTGGTAGACCAGACGGCGGCGCTCGTCAAGCAGCAGGCGTGCGCCGTCGATGAGCAGCTGGCTGGGGAAGGCGTCGGCGCGGTTCATGAAGTTGCTGACGAGGATGAAGAAGAGGACAAAGACGTCGAGGTGGGCGGGGGAGGCGAGGAAGAAGTGATAGGCGAGGAAGAGGTAGGCCTGGGCACGGTAGCGGCCCTTGATGGAGCGGATGACACGCGCCGCCTTGACCGCGCGGGCCGGGTCAGGGTGGACGTTGATGGGGGCGCGGGCAGTGAGGGCCATGGAGGGGGGGAGGGGAGATGAGGGTGGAGGACAAGAGTGGAGCCGGGTGCGGGTGTTATCGATAGGGATGGACGGGGATGGGCCGGAGATGATAGACGAAGAGTCGAGGCCGAGACGCGTGACGCCATACAACAACAACTACAACACCATCAACATGAACGGGTCGTAGCCAGCATTCCCCACCTTAATTCACCGGCATGGCTGCCCCTACCGCCGTAGACGTCCCCGTGGCGCCCTCGCTCCCCGCCCCGGGCTCCTCGTATGCCTCCCATCTCCCATTCCTACCTCCCCCCACTCAACACCCTCTAACCCACCCGCCAGCCTCTCCTTCACCCAGGGCTTCCTCCTCGGCCAGCTCTCCATTGCCCTACTCATCTTCTGCTTCATCAAGTTCTTCATCTTCGGCGAGCCCCCCTCGGCCGACGCCCGCGCCCTGCACCTCAGCAGCCTGCGCCGCGCCCGCACCCTCGCCCACCAGAACTCGCTGCACTCACTCCAGCAGCGCGCCCGCTCAAACTCCACCACCGCCACCACCACCGCCCCCCCGCAGTCGCTTCGCCACAAGACATCACGCTCCATCATCGCAAAGGGCGACGATACCCGCGGGCCCTCGATCGCCACCATCCTCGCCAAGACGTACTACAACGTCGACGGCCACCAGCCAGAGAGCCTCGACTGGTTCAACGTGCTCATTGCCCAGACCATTGCCCAGCTGCGCGCCGACGCCCGCCAGGATGGCGCCGTCCTCACGTCCCTCACAAACGTCCTCAACGCTGGCTCCAAGCCCAACTGGATCGGCCCCATCCGCGTCACCGAGATTGCCCTGGGCGACGAGTTCCCCATCCTAAGCAACTGCCGCGTCATGCCCGCCGAGGACGGCTTCTGGTATGGGCCCGGCAGCACGCACACCAGCCCCGACGAGGGCCGCCTGCAGGCCCGCATGGACGTCGACCTCAGCGATGTCATCACCATCGGCATCGAGACGACGCTCAACCTCAACTGGCCCGCGCCCCTGTCGGCCGTCCTGCCCGTCGCCCTCGCCGTCACCATTGTCCGCTTCTCGGGCACCCTCGCCATGTCCTTTATCCCCTCGTCGTCGCCCACACCCACGACCCCGTCGTCGCCCACGTCGTCGACGCACCCCGCAAACACCACCGCCAACAACCCCCCGCAACCGCCCCCGCACCGCCCCACCACCCTCGCCTTCACCTTCCTCGACGACTACCGCCTCGACCTGAGCGTCCGCTCGCTCGTCGGCTCGCGCTCGCGCCTGCAAGACGTGCCCAAGATCGCCCAGCTCATCGAAGCCCGCGTCCACGCTTGGTTCGACGACCGCGCCGTCGCCCCGCGCTTCCAGCAGATCGTCCTGCCCTCGCTGTGGCCCCGCAAGCACAACACGCGCGGCGGGCCCGATGTTGATGTTGAGGGCGATGGCGACGGTGAGGGAGATGCTGACGCGGGCGAGGCACCCGAGGCGCAGGCCGAAGGCGCCCCCGAGCCGTCGCTCGAGCAGCGCATCATGGCTGACGGCGCCAAGATGAGGGACGCCGAAGTCAGGGCGGGAGAGCGCGACGTCGGTGGCATGCGTTGGCGCGGCGAGGGCCGCGAGAGGGAGACGAGGAGGGAGAGGGGGGACGACGAGTATAGCGGGCAGAAGGGCATGCCTGGAGCCATGCTGGGGTGAGAATGGGGACGTGTATGATTATGTGATGTGACGTTATGGGGTCCAGAAGTGGGGAGTAAGAAATAAGGGATATGACAGTATAGATGACGATGATGATAGATCCATGTACAAAAACGGCGAATTGAACTGATTGGACTGATTGAACTGATTGAACTGATTGGACTGGAAAACTACACTGCCCTGCCTATATGTCCTGGTGTTTACTCGTTCGTATCTGCCGTCGTCAACTATCAACGAGAGAACGAGGAAGAGAAAGAGAGAGGGATAGAGAGAGAGGGAGGAATAGATGCGAAGTCGTGGACAGACTCAACCCTTCCCAAGTCCCGCCTCTCCACCTCACCCTATCCATCCCCTCCCCATCACCCCTACGCCTACGCCTCCCCCGCAGCCTCAGCCGCATGCCCCTTGATCACGCCCAGCTTCCTCGCCTCACCCTCTACAATCTCCGGCAACAGTTCCATCAACCCCTTCTCCTTCGGCGTCCACCCCAGCACCTCGCGCGCCCTAACCGCCTCACACCTTGAGTTTGTCCCAAGCATATAACTGCCCGCGCGCACCAACCCTTCCACCTCAGCCGCCGTAAGCGTATCGACCCCGTCCTCGGAAATGAACCCCCTGTCGCGCGCAATCCGCGCAATCGCGCGCCCGACGTCGCCCCACGCAAACGACCCGGCCTCAGCGAAATAGTACCCCTCTGCGTTCCAGCTCGCGCTGCCGCGGCCCGCAGGCTGCAGCGCCGCCGTGACGAGCGCGAGGAACAGCGCAGAGAGGTCCCGTACGTGGATCTCGGTCCACACGTTGGTGCCGCCTTCGAGGACGAAGCCCTTGCCGCGCGTCAGCGTCGCGGCTGCGTACCGATAGGCCTGGACGCTGTCGCGGTTGTCGGGCCCGCGGCCTGGCCCGTAGATGCACGGCGGGCAGACGATGGCGGTCGAGATTTGGGGGTGAGAGAGGTGTGCAGCGAGGATCAGCTTGTCGACTGCGCGGTGCACGGCGGTGTCGGGGAGGGACGTCACTTCGCTGATGTTGGACCAGTCGTTGTACACTTTTGTGCGCTCGATGCCGTACGTGCGGCTTTCGGCGTCGGCCCACGCGAGGATGCCCGTGCCGGATGTGTGGATTAAGTGGCTTGGGGTGCTGCGCTGGGCGAGGCCGGCGATGAGGGCTGCTGCGGCGCCCTCGTGGTCGCAGTTGGCGCAGTGCAGGACAATGTCGGCCGCCGCCGCTTCGGTGGTTAACAGTGAGGCGCTCTCGAGGTCGCCGTATACCAGGCGGATCTTGGGGTATTGGGATGCGACTTTGGCGCCTTTGTCGCTGTTGGGGGCGTCAGTGGTGGGGGGAGAGAGGTGGTGGTGGGTGGTATCGCGGACCTGTTCCGCACGAGGGCGGTGATTTGGAGATCAGGGTATGTGTTTGCTATGGCGTACAGGGCATCGCCGCCGATGTACCCGGTTGCGCCGGTTCTGCGTCGTGTTAGATGGGCGTTGGTGTGGTGAGCTGCGGGAGAGCCGTCTTACATGAAGAGCTTCGTCATTGCTGATATCTTGGGATTGGATGGGTGGGCGAGGGTTTGGGAGCTGGGAGTAGATGTTCTAGACAGGAAGAGAGAGGTAGCAAGGAAGGAGAGTGCGTTTATAGGGCCGCACTGCGTGTTAATGGTATCGTGGATGCAGTGAGATTAGGTATTAGTAAAGGTGATGCAGGCAGCTGCGTTGCGCCATCACGTCACACTATTGCGGGGCTACTTACGTGCACACGCTTCGCAACATGGAGCTCAGCTTGGCCGTGCATCTTCAGGCGTGTTATATACTATTCGTCCCGCTAGATCTGAAGCTTCCTTTCTGCTTTCTTACGAGCTTCCCCAGTGCGGGGTAGTGGTGGAGGTGGACAAGACGCAACCAGCACCCGTCATTCACTCGTCAACCCACCAATTTATAATCACGCATTGACACTCGTAATCATATAGGTATTCAATGCTTTTGCATTGGTAAGTACCGATCGTATCTACACTTCATTCGCATTTTCGTACGGCCCAGCGTGTGCTTTCGTCAAACGCCAATCGTTCTTCACCACTCAAGCTCTGCAATCGCTGGTCTCTCAGCTGAGCGAACATGTCAAGTGCGTGTTCGTAGTTCTCGTTCGACGCCCATCCATCGCGATGAACAAACCCTTGGAGTGAGTCCCAAAAGTCTACAGTCTCATTCCAGCCTTCACCATCCAGCAAATGCGTTTTGAGTTCGTCGTCAGTGAACGCTATCGGACAAGGTATACTAGTGTTGATCTCGTTCCAGTGCCTGTAGCTCTCACTTATCAGCGGCCGACGTTGGCTTTGGGTAGTGGGTGTTATGCCAACCTACCGTGCTATGCGGATGAGACACTGCTAAAAAGGAATGATGTCTCCATCCCATGTGTTGACAGAAAATTCCACCGTGTCTCGTCGCGTACGTGCTTGCTCCACTTGCGACAAGTCATAGAAGACCGAATTCGTGCTCTTCGTCTCGGTTTCGTACGTCCATAGGACAAGCGACTTCTCCACTTGGGTCCGAACACGCAATTTCTCCTCGCCTTCAAGTGCTTCGTAGCTTTCAGGTAGCTTCAGCATCGACTATCCGTTGTAGTCTACAAGCTGTGGACTTCTTGCCTGGAGGAACAAAGGGCCAGCCCATGTATCCTGCCAGTCAATGAGACTGGTAATGCAGTCTTTGTGAACGAACATGTTGGGTGCGTGGATGTCCCAATGCCATAAAGTAGATCTGATTTGATCTCCCTTGGGTAAAAGATAGTCAGCAACTTCCATGAATATCCTATAAAGGGCGATGTGGGCCGCTGGAGTTCTTTGTGCTTCAGATGCTGTGAATAGACCACCTGGCAGCTTGTGAGCGGCGTGACTACCTATCCAGGCAATTTCTCGTTGGGCAATGGCTCTGAAATAATCCTGAGGCCGTTTCCCTGGATGACCGTATTGTTGAAACTATACTTTCTGTTCGTACGGATTCAAACTCACACGGGCCGCGATCAAGCTTCACGAACCGTTCCTCGACCATGTTCTTTAATGACTGTGGTACGTCACCAATGGTTTTGGCCTTTTCACAGCCTGGGAAAGCGTCATGGGCGTAATTAGGGCTCCCATAACTGTGGGTTCCTATTAGCAATTCCGGCACAAGTACAGCATTTTGGAGTAACAGACCGAGTGAACGACAAGGAAAGAAACTTTTTCTCAAAAGCGACAACATCGTTGACAATCTTGAGCTTATCGGAAAGCTCCATTTCGTCCCAAATCTCACCAAGCTGCTCACCGGCAGCCTCTTCCATCAAATGTACTCTGATTCTACAGGATTTACAGCCTCACCGCTCGAAGAAAGAAATTTCAGCACGAGAATTTTGAGGACAGTGCGAGCCCAACGGTACGGTTCTATCAGCTTGGATAATTCGGAGCTATAGTGGATGAGCCAGCTTATAGAATTCACAGTGGCGACTTCAGACGCGGTTGTCTTAAATGGCGGCCCGGCATTGGGATTTGGTATACGTGCTATCACGATAGTATCATCATCCATAACAAGCCGAAAGACCTTGTTGAATCCGCCTTCAGCAAGCTTGGTCATAGACACGCAAGTGTCTGCGCCAACAGTCTTTGGCTGCAACCTTCTTCAGCTCAGACACGTTGAAACGTTTGTACCGCTCGCGTAACTGAGACCCCTCGTTCCATAGCCAGCGCCCACTGGTATAGCGGTAGTAGTCTTCATCATCACAATCATGGCATGCACACATCGTTCGAATAGGAGGTCGAAACGACCCAATGGACGGCGTGAAAACGCGACTCGAGTGTTACAGAATGTTTTATTTAAAAGAACCTCCAAAGCGCCGAAGGCGAGTTGAAAGAGAGGGCATAGTCGACTATGTTGGATTATGGTCGAGGAGTGAGAGCCACTGAGCGTACAGACTTGGCGGCGTCACCTCGGCGCTAGTTAGGGAACGTTAGCGGATGAGCGCATGCACTCGAGACCCGCTACAGTTACCTACAGCTCCAACAACACCGCATCCTCGCACGCAATAGCCAGTCCTCGCGGTTACCGTCGCGCCGCACCTTCTCCGAATACCCAATCGCCGCCATGGACATTGTACAGGCCGTCTCCGGCTACATCACCAAGATGGTGTCGGTCGGGGACACGGCGGCCACCGGCACCTCCGCGGCCAAGATGAAGATACTCCTGCTCGACAATGAGACTGTGGGTTTGTCTCCTCCACCAGAGCAGTAAATGGCCGGATGCTGACGCTGTGCAGGTCTCGATCGTGTCCTCGGCGACCACCCAATCTGCGCTCCTCGGCCATGAGGTCTACCTCACCGAGTACCTCCCCCCGCCGCGACACCGCCACTACACAGCTAACCCCATGTCAGCCGGCTGAACAACCCGAACCGCGAGAAGATGCGACATCTACGCTGCCTGTGCTTCGTACGCCCCTCCCCCGAATCGATACAGAGCCTGATCGAAGAGCTGCGCGAGCCAAAGTACGGCGAGTACAACATATGTAAGGCGACGTCGCATGCTGGAGCGGACTGCGCGCTGACCCAGCACAGACTTTAGCAACATCATCAAGAAATCGTCACTAGAGCGCCTCGCCGAAGCCGACGACCACGAGGTTGTACGCGCCATACAGGAGTACTTTGCCGACTTCTTCGTAATCAACCCAGACCTCATGTCGCTGAACCTCAGCTTCCCAGACCACAGGATTTGGAGCACGAGCCCGGACGCGTGGAACCAGGACGCATTGCAGAGATCGACAGAGGCCGTTCTGGCGCTGCTCCTTTCGCTCAAGAAGAAGCCCCTGATTCGATACCAGAAGAACAGCCTGCTGGTGAAGAAGCTCGCTACTGAAGTGCGGTACCACATGACACAGGAGGATCAGCTATTCGACTTTAGGAAAACAGACACACCGCCAATCCTGCTGATTGTGGATCGACGAGACGACCCGGTAACCCCTCTCCTCACACAGTGGACGTACCAAGCCATGGTCCACGAGCTTTTGGGGATCAACAACGGAAGAGTGGACCTGCGTGATGTGCCCGAGATACGGCCCGAGATGAAAGAAATTGTCCTGTCGCAGGAACAGGATCCGTTTTTCAAGAAGAACATGTATCTCAATTTTGGCGATTTGGGACAGAATGCCAAAGAGTACGTCGAGCAGTTTGCTTCCAAGCAGCAAGGGTCGCAGAAGCTCGATTCCATAGCAGACATGAAGCGCTTCATCGAGGACTTCCCCGAGTTCCGGAAGCTCTCCGGCAACGTCACAAAGCACGTCACACTTGTCGGTGAGCTGAGCCGGCGGGTTGGAGAGGAGAGCCTTTTGGACATAAGTGAGCTCGAACAGAGCCTGGCGTGTACAGACAACCACTCGAACGATGTAAAGTCGCTGCAGAAGATTATACAAGACCCCAAGGTGCCCGCCAACAACAAGCTGCGTCTCGTGGCCATCTATGCGCTCCGATACTCGAAGAGCTCCAACAACTCAACGGCTGTCCTGCTCGACCTGCTGGCGGTTGCTGGGGGTCTCTCTCGCAACCGCATTAACCTCATCACGAAGCTCCTGATGTACCATGACTCTCTGCAGTCTGCGGCTGTAGCTGGCGGCATGCCAGACCTGTTCCAGCCAGGGTCCTTCTTTGGAGGCGCACGCGATCGGTTCAAGGGGTTGAAGGGAGTGGAGAATGTGTACACGCAGCACTCGCCGCGGCTGGAGACGACGCTGCAGGACTTAATCAAAGGGCGGCTGAGCCAGCAGCTGTACCCGTTCGTTGAGGGAGGCGGGTCGACCAAGGACAAGCCCCAGGATATCATCGTGTTCATGGTGGGCGGAACGACATACGAGGAGGCCAAGATGGTGGCACAGGTCAACGCCAGCTCGCCCGGTGTGCGGGTAGTGCTCGGGGGTACGACTGTGCACAACAGCAGGTCGTTCCTGGAGGAGGTGGAAGACGCGGTCGAGTCGTGGCCTGAGCCGCCAGCGACATCAGCGGCGGCCCGCTTGAAGAGGGAGGTGGGGAGATAGTGCCTGCGACGCTGACGCGCATGTTATTCGGTTATGTGATATGCGAGGCATGGAGTTTGGGTGTTGGGGCCGCGGCATGTCAGGCCGGGCCTGGGTCGGATCAGCCGTCGATTGATGCCGTCGGTGTGTGGCGATGTTGGTAGCGGTTATCGAGCCGTAAATACCTCAAGGCAGGACGTACCTAGCACGATACAGCATCGCACCGCACCGCTCAGCTCGACGTCGTAGCGTGACGCCCGTGGTGGGGTTAGCGAAATCCCTGCATTGGCTCTGCTGGGCAATGGGGCGGTGGAGCAGGCCAGGTCAATACATGTCAATCCATCATGCCATGATGCACGCGCAGCATGGGGCTGGCCAACAACACGCAACCATGGCCCGTCGACGGCCTGCTCATGCCGGTACCTGCGTCGTGGGCCCCAACCAGCTGACGCTGCTAGATGGCACGCTGAGCCTTTTCACGTGACTCCCACGCCATCGAGATTAGGGCAACACTGACGGTCCGACATCCGACCTCCTCCACCAGCGCCGAGCCTCGCAACTCCGAAACCCCATCCTCAACAAACACATGGCGACAACATGAATAGTATGAGACATGCCAGATCCAGGACAAGTTTTGCAGTCTCGAGTGGTCCGCCGGAGAAATCCGCGCCCCATCAATTCCTGCGTCGAATGCCGGACTCGTAAATCACGCTGCTCCAAAACGCATCCCTGCCAGAACTGCACCGCCTTTGGCCGCGAGTGCATCTTCATCACCGTCCCGGAGAGCGCTGCACGCAAGAAAGAGAGGGAACAGCGGGAACGCGCTTCTTCAAAGTCGGGCGCAAACATCACCGCCCCCGACTGGACTAGAAACATCCCCGTCCGCACCCAGAGCTCCACCAGCCTGCCCGACCCGTACGACAACGCCAACTCGGTCAACACGACCACCCCCGGCACTCCGCCGCGCGACTACGAATGGGAGGCCTACCAGCAGGATGTTGAAGTCGATGGGGATGCCTGGGAGAGGCTGCCTGCCGAGCCCGAAGTCACCCAGGACGACGTCTACGAGGATGAGAATGACGACGAGGACCAGATCGCGACTGACCTCACCATTCGCATTGGCCGCATGATCATCTGCGAGAACGTCACGGGCTTCTTCCGCCCTCAATACGCCGAAGAGGTCTGTCCGCCCTATCGTTATTGCAACGTCTTTTGAATGCCCCTACTGAGACATCACGTGTAGCTGGGCAAGCTCCTTGCAGAGAACCATGCCCCTTCATCGTCGGTCGCGGGCCAGCGCGCCCCGCAGTCATCTGCGCTGCTGTCTGCTGAGCAGATGCCGTCGCTTGCGCCTGCGCTGAATCTGCTGCTTGGTGGCTCAATCCCCGCGCAGTCAGGCACTGACATTGGACCCCCGCAGCTGCCGACCAAGATGGAGGCCGAGGCGCTGTTCCAACGGTACCTTGAGGCCGTCAATCCTCTTGCGCACGTGTTGCATATTCCATCTTTCAAGCGCCTCTTTGACCGGTTCTGGCTGAACATCGAGATGGGCAGCCCTAACCAAAACTCGTGCACTGCGCTGATACTAGCTGTCTGCATGGCAGCCGCCGCGTCCGTGTCGCCGCTGCAAGCAAAGTCGCAGTTTGGCATCACCAAGGAAGACCTTTTCCTCCGGCTCCAGAAAGCCACCGAGCGGGCATTGCTCCGCGCCAACTGGGCCAAAACGTCCAACATTCGCACCCTGCAAGCCCTGACGATATACCTGGTAACTTTCCTCTTACTCCATCCGCGGGCTGTATGGCTGTGCTAACGATCAACTAGATCCCGCTGTGCAGGGCGCAGATCTCCCGTGCCACGTCCGTCGTCGTCGGCGCCCTCGTCCGCCTTGCCCAATGCATAGGCATCCATCGGCTATCTCACTCTTCCGCAAACAGCCTCACGCCGCTGCAGCGTCACGTGCGCTCGCTCCTCTGGTACCAGATCTGCTTCCTGGACTTCAAGACGGCAGAAGCGCAGGGACCGCACCCTTTTATCCGCAGCGACGACTTTGACATTGCGCTCCCTCTCAACGTCGACGACGACGTGTTCGAATTCGGCACCCCGCAATGGCAGCAGAACCCCTGCGCAACAGCAGGCTGGACCGACGTGACACTCTCCCTCATCCGCTACGAGTGCAATGAGATTCACCGCCTCATCTTCCGCGGGCGCATCGAAATGGACCGCAAGCACATCACACTGCACGACCTCCGCGCGCGCGTCGAAGCCCGCAAGCGCCACGTCCAGACAAAGTACCTCCAATACCTCGACGCCTCGGTGCCGGTGCAGCGGTACGCCGGCCTCGTAGCGACGCTGCTCATGTCGCGCTGTGACTCGATGCTGCTGTACCGGCACCTCCCGCAGACGTCGCTGAATGCGCGCTCCGAGTCGGAGAACCGGCTGCGCGACGTTCTCCTGACCGCCGCCCTCACGACGCTCGAAATCGGCGCAACCCTCGACACGCTCCCGTCGCTGAGCTCGTGGGCGTGGTACTCGACTACCTATCAGCAATACCACGCCGTCCTCCTCCTCCTCACCGAACTCTACCGCACACCATCGCTCCCGCGCAAAGACCGCATGATGACAATGATCGACCACATCTTCGGGCACTGCTACGGCGCCGCGATCCGCGACCGCTGCAGCGACCTGCTGTGGACAGTCAAGGAGAACCTCGAGGCCTTCTACGTCATGAAGGGCTTCAACCGCAAGCGCGCCCACCTCGCGCCGCAGCAACACCCGACGCTGCAGCCCCTGCCCAGCTTCTCGGGCACATCGCCGCACTTCGCATCGCCTCCGTCCGCGGGGCTAGGCAACCCGCGCTTCGCGGCCCTCCATCGCGCGTCGTCGGGCTTGGACGCGCTGAACGTCGACTTCGACTCGCTCCTTGGGTCTCTCCAGGGCGGCGGCGCAGGTGGTGCCAACGGCCCGCCGTCCGTCTCGTCTACGGGAAACGGCACCGGCATGAGCGGTGTGGACGACTACGACCTCTTCAGCCTGGGGATGGGCTCTGCCAACGGCGCAGGCGGGGCAGGAGGTGGCGGTGCGCGCGATGGCGGCGGCGCGATATTCGTGCCTGTTGACGGGAACGGTGGTGCAGAGTATGGGACTGCGAGTCCTGGCGGGGGGATGGGTGCTTGGGTGAGTTTTGTGCCTTTTTTTTCTCTCTCTTTTCTCCTCTCTTTCCCCTCTTCTTTTCTTCTCTCTTTTCCCTTCCTTCCTACCTTCCTTTCTACTTCCTAGTACATATACATATACGACAGAGAACACAACCTAACACCGGACAGGAAAACTGGGGCTTCCCGCAGCCGTCGCCGCAGCTGCAGGCGCAGCAACAGCAACAGCAACAACAGCAGCAACAGCAACAGCAACAGCAACAACAGCAGCAACAACAGCATCCAGGGCCAAAGTACGAGAACTAGCTGCTTGTGCAAGATGCTGGTCTTGTCCTTGTTCGTGTGCTGTGCTGTGCTGTGCTGTGCTATGGTATCTTTGGGTTAAGTTAGGTTCGGCTCGGTTGGGTTCGGTCGGTCATGTAGTGTGTATAGACGGGGCGGGGGCGGATTCCATCTCAAGTGTTCTCTTTTCCTTTTTTCTTTCCCGTCCGTCTGTCTTGTCTAGCCAATGGACGGCATGGCGAGAAGGGTATAGACATTTTTGAGTTATGCACAGTCAATGAAAAGAAAAGAAAAGCGAAGAGAAGAAGTGACTATTCTTCAAGTCCAGTCAAGCCAAGTCAAGTCACGTCACGTCACGTCAAGCCATGTTGTTGCGTCACGTGAATGCATGCTGCGGAAAACAGGGTGGATATCAAAGATATAGTGGAAATATGACAAGGCTCAGGTCTATAGTACAGTTGCGGCTTGCTCGATGGCTTCCCTCACCCAAACGCCGCATGCGCTTGTACAGAAAGCTGGCAGGAGAACGGGACAAACGCCAGATAAAAAAAAAGAACACCAGACTGCGCTGCAGTCGTATCCAAGCCGGGCCACTTCACCAGGTGCCAAACGGGCTGGATGCCGGCTTGTACCCTAGCAGCGCCGGGTTAGCCAGAATCAAGCAAAAAAGGAAATGCTCACAGCGGAGCAGGATGGTAAGTCATGTTGGACTAGTATCGTGTCACTTCAGAGGCACTCAACGCACTTCGCTTCATGGGCGGGGGAGGTGGTGGCGGCTTCTTGGCCCTCGACGGTGGCGGCGGAGGCGGGCCCTTCTTTCCAGGCGTGCCGTCGTTTGTCATGGACCAGCTTGCCGCTCGCGACATGACGCTGCCGCTGCCTTGCGAGGAGCGGTCGGGACTCGGGGGCGATCGGTCACGTCTGGAGTTTGTGTTGGCGGCATAGTCGTCCTCGTAGTCGTCAGCAAAGGCATTGGCCTGACGAACGGGACGCAGGTTGGTGCGGCCCGAGACGACGGAGGAATCGGTGGGGACGCGGCTGAGTCTGCGCGCAGGCGAGTCGTCGCGCTGGGTGCTGCCGCCATCGTAGGTCGAAGTGCGGCTATATGTGGGTCGCAGGCCATAGCCGCCTGGGGAAGCATCGGGGCCGGGCGAGCGGCTGCGCGAAGGCAACTTGGGGATGGTCATGCGTGGGGGCTCGGGCTCGGGCTCCTCCTCGACGGGGTTGAAGCGCTCAGCGTATCCGTGAGCCGTGTTGGAGCGCGAGCGCGTGATGCGGTTGGGCGTCGTCGTCGTCGTCTCTCTGAGCGTGCAGTGTCAGGGCGGTCGAAGTCGAGGGGGTTTAATTACTTACCGGACAGGCCAGTCGCGCTTGACGTTGACGAGAATCTCGCGGCAGCGGTCGTGGTAGCTCAGCTCGGCCTCGAGGAAGGCCGACAGGTCCTGGACCATGTCGACCTCTGCTTCCTTGATGTCCTGCATGCGGCGGAAGACGTCCTCGCTTGTCTCTTCGTATTTGGCCTTTTGGGCGCGCAGTTCCTCCTCCATGCGGAAGTCCTCCTTCTTGGACTTTTGCATCTTGGCGAGGGACGTGTCGTAGGCGAGGCGGCGGGCTTCGAGCTTCTTGCGGGCGTTCTGGACCGGTTAGCGGTGGAGCGGGCGGTGGTGTGCGAGGCCGCGTACCTGGTACTCCTTCATCTGGACGAGGGATCGCTCGAGGCCTTCGAGCCACGAGGTCGTGGCGCTGGCCGTGTACGTCTCCTGGACTCTGGCGAGGCGCTCATTGGCGCGACCGAGGGCTGGGGGCGTCAGTAGAAGTGCTGGGAGGCGGAGGAGGGGCACGGACAAGACAGGCAGTTGCCAAACTCGGAGTCTGGCTCAAAGTCGTCGCCGTGGGTGACCATGGAGGAGCCGAGGTGGCCGCCAGGGAGCTGCTTCTCCTTGTCGTCGCCCTCTGCGCGCTTGGAGATGGACTTGACGTAGACGGCCATAGCGCGGTGCATCTTGTCCATGCCTGGAATTGATCAGCGAGGACTCGGCTGGGGAGGGGGAGAGCAGGGGGGTTGCATAGACATACCCTCATGGCGCAGGTTCATCTCGAGCTCGAGGGCCTTGAACTCATCCGAGGTGCCGGTGCGGGCTTCGGCGCCCATTTTCTCGCCGGCCCATTGCTTGAAGCGGCCGAATTTCTTGTTGACGTTCATGGCTGGGGAGTGGTATGTGGTGTGGGTGAAGAGAGAGGGAAGGAGAAGGAGGGAGAGAGAGAGGAACGAGGGGTGGAAGGGTGCGGGCGTGGAACTGGGCCGCTCGTGCAGGCGATGGCGTAAGGCGACAGGGGAGGGTTATCGGGGCGGGTTAAAGAGGCAGGCGGGCGAGTGGGCGAGCAAACGAGCGGAGGAAGACACGAAGAAGAGAAGGGAAGAGAAGGGAAGAGTAAAGCAACGAGAAGAGAGGAGGGGAGCAGAGCAGAGGCAATCGAAGAGAAGGGTGTCGTGTCTGGAGAGGGCGCCCCGTAGTTAACGCGTGGACGCGGGCTTCTAGATGCCATGTCGACCAGGCCATTGCTGGACTATTTCTATAGTAGACGATAAACTGTCCAACGGCTGATCAGCAGCGCCCAAACGTCGCCTGCAACGCTTCTAACCCAATCATCGACCCCCGCAGCCCTCGCAGCCCTCACCTCACCCTCGCCCCTCACCCCCTCCTCACCCACACCACCACCACCACCACCACCACCACAACCCCTCGTCATCGCCATCACCATCATCACCACCCGCCCCTGCTTGGCTGGCCGTCATCCCCCCTTGGCCCTGCCGCTCACGTCCCACCGCAACGGCCACGGCTGCATTCCTCCTCGGACCCGCCCGTTTCAGGACTCGCTCACCCACTCCAATGTGCTACGCCGTCTTGAGCGGCTAGCTCCACGCCGGGACTGCCCTACGCGCTTGCTCTGCCACTTGCGCTGCCACTTGCTCTCGCTCTTGGTCTCGTACCGGCACTGGCGCCGACACAGCCACCTAATAATATCTCCGCCCATGATTTATTGATCAAACCCACCTCAGAAACAACCACCTCCTTCTTACGCGTCCCCATCTGCAATATCATCACACATGCCCTGCCTGCCCTCTTGCATGCCCATTCCTCGACAACCCCCCCCCCCCCCCCCCCCCC
>WODD01000270.1:87683-154898 GCA_019775935.1 Neoascochyta sp. HWLR27
CCTCGCCCTCAGAACAACGCCCACAATGCAGCTCCCATCTGCGTCATTTCCTCGCCCAAGACAAACAAAGACTGAAACCTGTATCATCATCTCTGACTTGCACAACCTCGTGTCTGCCGTGCCTGCTGCTCCCTGCCCAACCAGTAACCAGTCTTGGCCTGTCGCTGTTCCCCAGATTTCCCGCCGGCGCGGCAGCGCCTAGTAGTCGACCAGTCCGCCAGCCGATTACCTCATACGCGCCTAGCCCAGCCATTGCGCGCGCCTCCACCACGCTCCACGTCCACCCCCAAACACTGCGCGACCGCCTCACCTCCACCCCCACCCCATAGCCACAGCCATGGCCGACTCCGACTCCGACTCTGCCCTCTCCTCGGCTCCCCCCACCGACGACGAGATGCCCATCGACACGGAGCCCGCCACCGCCGCAAAGACCGCGCCCAAGACCAACAAGTCCACCAAGAAGAAGAAGAGCAACACCATCCTGACCTTCTTCAACAAGCGCTCCCCCTCGCCCCCTCGCCGCAAGCGCCCTGCCTCGCCGCCCCATGACTATGTCGCCGAGGACAATCCCGACATTGCTGTGCGTATTCGACGCGTCAATCGCGTCGACACACCCGCTGACACCCCTGCAGTTCATCGTCATGTTCCGCTCGCGCTTCAACGACGCTTTCCCCCGCGGTGCGCCGCACGTCGGCCCCCAGGACATTGAGCTCGGCGTAGTCGATGGCGCGCCCTCGCCTGACGTCGAGGGTCTGCTGTGCGCACTGCTTGGCCTGGTCCTGAACCGCAAAAAGCCCGTCGAGTGAGTCTGGCCTGATGCACGCCGTCCGGTACGACGCCGTATACACGACCGCAACTGACTTGTTCCAGAAAGGGCCACTATGGCCGCGCGCTCGAAGAAGCCATCCAGACGCAAAAGTCGCAATGGCCGCGCCGCTGGAATTACGTCAACCCCCTTAGCGGCGGCCGCACCTTCAACTCCATGACGGCGACCGATCGCATCACCCTCCTCCACACCCTCTGTCTGTGGAGCCTCAACCAGAACGAGATTGTCAAGACGATGATCACGTCCGGCTACAAGTCGCGAACCACAAAAGACCGCCTCGACACAAACATCCCCCTCTCGGTCCAGCCCTGGGGGCGTGACGGCGAGAAGCGAAAGTACTGGCTGATCGAAGGCCAGAACGACACGCATTTCCGCGTATACCGCGAGACCAACCCCGGCACAAAGAATGTGGCGTGGTGGAGTGTCGCTGGCTCCATTGACGAGCTGCGTGCTCTGGCAAAGGTACTGGACGAGGAGGATGGTGCAAAGGAAGCAAAGTCGCTCAGCGAACGCATGATCAATGCATGCCCGCGCTTCGAGGCGTCAGAGGTCAAGCGCAAGCGGCGAGAGTACCGCATCAGCCGCTCCGCTGCCTTTGTCCGCCCGGAGCCTGGCTTCTCGCTCTACGAGGGACGCACTCGCGGCAAGCGCCTGCGCTACAACTTCTCCGACATGGACGACGTCGATTCAGACGATGCCCCCGTCCGAAGATCAGGGCGCCAGTCGCGCGAGTCGCCTGCACCCCAGACTGGTCCCACCGTCACTGCCAGCGGCCGCCAGGTCAGGTCCCGCGCGACGGGCGCATACGGCGAGACATTGCACAGCGGACAGACGACCGACCGCGCGTCGCCCGCCACAGGCGACTATGTCCGCTCAGAGGTGTCCGAGGAGCCCCAGCGCGGCCGCTCGACACGCGTCGGCAACCGCTCCGAGCCCCGCGGGCTGAACCATACAGTAGATTCGGACGACGAAGACGCTACATCTTGGGATGGTGGAGATGAAGAGGACGAGCCAGAGCCTATGGACGTTGACGACGAGGAGGATGAAGAGGAAGCCTCGGCCGACGAGCAGGACCCCGAACAGCACAGCCTGATGGTGACGCTGCACTACGGCAAAGGCAAGCCAGCCGACATGAAGGAAGAAGCACCCAGCGTACCTACGCCTGACCCCTCAGAGTCGACGGTGTTGTCCAATGGCATCTCCAGCCGACCAGTAGTCGTAGCTGCGTCTGCCCCTGTTCTTTCTACCGCAGATATCTCGGCGCCGCCATTCACTGCGCCAACGCCGCCATACACGGCTCCCGAGGAGGCGTCGAAGCCTGAGCAGGCAAACATTCCCCAAGCGCAGATAGAGACGCTGCAGATAGAAACTGCGACACCAGCACAGCCGCAAGCGGAGCAGGCGACGGCGCAAAGCGCGGCAGGGTGGCAGTAAGCACGCGCATACGCTGCAGCGCCAGGCATGAGGAGGCAGAGGCAGGTCCGGGGACAGTCGGGGCGGTAGTTGTCGGTCGGGCAGCGAGGAGCGGCGGGAAGTAATACAGCAGTCAATATCCGTGCAAGGCAAGCACTGTACAACACTGGCAAAGCATGGGCCCAAGGCAAACACAGGGGGTAAACTAGGACCACCCCTCCACCCCGGAGGTATATTGTAGACACGTCTCATCCTGCTGTACCAAGACAGACGTACAGCGGCGTGGTAGCACGGCACGAGTAGAAATAGACTTTGCAGCGCCTCACTCACACTCATGATGCGTATTCCGGCAAAAAATAGATAAGAAAACTCAGTGACGATCTTTGAAGTCTGAACAGTGATATAGTAGTTACTCCACCACCCCGGTCCCCTGACCCTCCCATCACCTCCCCGCAACTCACAACTTCCCCTCACAACACGCCTTCTCCTTCTCAACAAGCACACTCGCCTGATTCCGCTGGCTTGGAAAATCAATCGCCGGATTCCTCGCAAAGAAATCACTCGGCTTATAATGCAACTGGTAAATCTCCACCGGCATGACCGGCCAGTCTTCCGTCCGCGGATTATGCGTCAGCCCAAACACATTCCAGACGACCAAATCCGCATCCACGACGTCATCGCGCCGCGCCGCCATGTCTGCTACGCCGCCACGTTCAAGTTGAGACTGGAGTGTATATGGCCCTGCGGCGTAGAGTTCGTCGTCGCGGTAGCGCGTCACCCAGACGTGGTGCTGCGTGAAGAGGGCGCGCTGCGCCTGGATGGAGCCCGGGGACGCGAGGAGTTTCTGGGTGGCGAGGGGTGAGAATTTGTAGGATACGGGGTTTCCTGAGATAGGGTTGAGGTGGGACGGGTTGCTGATTTTGAAGGTGCGGTTTGCGGTTGGGTTGGCGTCGAGGCCGGTGGATTTTGTTATGGGTGTTTTGTGGATCGTGTACAGGTTGCCGGACGGGTTGGTGCTGTTATCCCAGGGTGCGGTGAGCGATTCTTCGTAGTGCATGCTGTTGTTGTGGCCGTCTATTGCGGGGTCGACGCCTGTGGGGGTTAGTGGGTGGGTTGGGGAGGGGTGTGAAAGGGGGGCGGAAGGAGTGCGAAAGGGGGGTATGTGTGTGTGTATGTGAAAAGAGAGAGACGGGGGCACTCACGCGCTGCGAAGATGTGCTGGTGGTTCTGAGCCAGCACGCCCCCGGACACGACATTACCATAATCCGACGTCTTACCCGGGTCGATATTCACGACCGAGACAATGCCCGTGGCGCGCACCTCGAGCGTGATGCCGCCCGCCGTGTCGAGCTTGTACGCAAACACGTACTCGTAGTTGGCCAGCGTGATGATGAACTGCACAACCAACTCGCGCATCCGCGTCACCACCGCCCGCCCCGTCCGCCAGTTCGTGTGCTTCCACCCGATCCCGTTGTCCTGCTCGTGCAAGCAAATCACGTTCGGGTGCACCTGTGGCTCGCCGTCGGACCCGACTATCACGGCGTCAAAGTACTTGATCGCGCCCAGGCAGTCGCACCCGAGGGAGAGGTTGTTGGCGCAGTTGCCGGCGCCGCCGTCGCCAAAGTCAAAGGCCTGCTTGCGGTGGAACGGCGGGCGCGCGTCAGCGTACGGCACCGTCATCTCGCTGATGCTCATCCGGTACAGAATACTTCTGCCGTCGTAGTTGACATCGTGCAGGACGGCACCCTCGCGCGGGTTGAAGGACACGCGGAAGCTCCACTTTTGCCATTCCACCAGCGACTCGTCAGTGACTTTGAACGAGGGGCCCTCGGGCTGTGTGATGTTGATGGGCTTGACGTCCTGGCGAACGCCGCCAGACACCATTTCAGGGACGTATTCAGCCGACTGGCAGTGGTCCAGCACACGCGGGGTATGTGTCTTGGCTGTCAGGCCGTCTCCCTTTCCGCCTGTTGCGAGACGGTCGATGCGCACGATTTCCCGCTTGTGCGCGTCCATGACGGGAATCAGAGGGAGCGGGTAGGCGTAGAAGTTGGAGTCTGCGTTCTTGTTTGTCATGTCTTGTGCAAAGCAGAGGCCTTGGAAATATCTCCGGTTCTCGGCCCCAGATTCAAGTCCACCATATGGCCTGTCTCGGTCAGTATCATTTCTGCCGCTGTTTCGTTGGGCCACTCACCATGGCTCGATGACAACCTCAAAGCCCTCGGGAAGCTCGAATTCCGCGATTGCTTTCTGGAACTCCTCGCTCCTGTCACACGCTCCCACAAGATCTCGAAACTCCCATAATGTCAAGCTCGCCTGCACTTCTTTGCCGACAACCACATGCTTGACTCGCGTCTTCCGCTCAACGTCAATCACACACTCGTTGTACTCGGGGATCTTGTCTGAGCCAATGACGTCGTAGAGAACCTTGGCCAGGCGTGGTGGTCTCTTTGAGGTTGGCGATTGTCCTGGCTGCGCAGCATGCTCGAGCTCGAGGTACTGCTTCATCAACTCCTTTGCTGGCTCCTGCAGGAAGATCTCGCGGAAATCGACAACAACGTCTGAATGCAGAGAGAGGACCGTGTCGCGCGCAACACGTGTCTCCTCTACGCTGAGGATCTTGAACGGATGAGGCGCCATGGCGTAACAGGAACGTTTCTCTGTAAACGGTAGTAGAATGGTGTAAGCTGTTTCACCTGCGGTGTTACTGTATTGCGGCACAAGACAGCGCAACCACAAATAACCAGGCAATGGAGAGTTGTAGAGAGACCAACGTCCTCAACAGTGGTCTTTATATCTAGGACAAACCGCAGTGGGGCATGCAGATAGGTAGTTATCTGTCAGATATCGGGGCCCGCGGGATAGTTAAGTACAGGAACTGGCGCGTGGACCTTCTGGTTACGTACAAGTCTTCCCCGCAGCGGAGAGGCACTGAGATACCACGGCGATGCCTCTTGGAGTGCAGATAAAGGCTGGAACCACACACGTTGGCTTGCACGATTATTACGTGACTCGTGTCACGATAACAGTCGTCTCTAGTCGAGTGGAGTAGTTCAACTCAGAATGGGTAGCTATCATGAGAGGCGTCGCGTGTACCTTCCGAAAATGGTAAGCGCCGTTGGATTCAACCCGTCTATCGTACGAAGCAGTCTTCAGGCTGCTTCGTACGATAGACATGGCATGTTTGTAGACTCGTTGTTGTAAGAAAGTGCATGGCAAGATCTACAATGACACCGTCATCGCAGAGTAGCAGCATCTAAAGTTAGTGGGAGTGAGCACCGCAATGAGACACCACCACCGTCACTCACTACGCTTGTAAACCAAAAGGTTGGGTTATATATCCAGACTGCCCATGCAAATACGCTCGCTATGGGTATAGAGCCACTTAGTCTATATACACGCTCAACAAGTGATTACAGCACAAACCCGCCCAAGGAAACATTCTTCCAGCTTCGCACAGGATGCGTGTCCTCGAGCTCAACGCACCACCAGAGAACTTCCTTCGCTTTGTCTATCTGGCTGCTCTCTTCATACGCTCGCGCAAGCGCATACCACGCTTCTGTGTAGTCCCACCCAGCTCCCAGTTTCGTCAATGTGGAGAGGAGTCCAAACGCCCGGTCGCGTGCGGCAAGACGGCTCAGTTCGGGCGGAGAGAGCTGGTTCTCGACCGACGGGGTGTGCGACTTCAAGTGTTGACTCTTGGAGTCTGGCCCGGCTTTTAAGACTCCAGGCTCAGTATTCGGTTGACTCGGTGCAACCTCCGAGGCTTTTGTTACTTCCATAGGAATGGCTTGAGTGTAGATGTCAAGCAGGATGTCGGAGAGGCCAACAATAGCTTGAGGATGGTCAGGGAAGTGCAGGAGTGCGCTCTCAAAGTCCACTCTCGCGTCGTGTTTGAGCGACTGAGCTACCAAAAGTTCGGCGCGCTGTGACTGTTAGTAACCATGAATCAAATCACCATGCGCTCTCTACTTACTGCGGAGAGGGCATCAGCCCAGAGCTCGTCCACACTCTTTCCGCCTCCCCATCCTTTCTGCAAGAGTGCCCTCGCTGTCGCATCTTCAACCGACAGCTCGGCCTCAAACGTCTCGATCAGCTTCAACGCCTCAGCGGCGGCTTCCCTCGCATCGTTGTACACTTGCGCTCTTGTGTACAAGCTAGATATGAATATCCAGATGCTGACGAGAAGAGACACCTTCTGGCGGCGCTCCTGAATCTGGGAGAAGTATGGGTCCGGGGGGATATAATCTGCACTAGGTAGTGGCGCTGGAAGCCGAACGTCCTGTACGGGCGGCTGACTACTATGGGCTTGTGGGGGTGATGTGGGAGGGAGATTATGCGAAACCGGCTCGAGTGGCGTACCGTGACTCTCCCCTGACTGTTCCGATATACTTACTGCGGAAAGATGATTGGAGTCATGACTGGTAGTTTTGTTCGTCGATGTGCTGTTTGCAATACCTTCGGGAAGAGGTGGGACCTCTGGAGCTGTGTCAGTGTCTACAGCAGATCGACTTTGGACGCTGGCACTTCGCTTGCGCAGCTTGCTTGAGCTGCGACCGACAGTGTGCCCGTCCTTCTTGTGATGAGGCAACATATGATGATGGCCGTTACTCTCTCCTGTGACCTGAATGGCCGGCGCAGATCCTGCTTGAGGGAGGCTCGGTGGTACCCCAGAGTCGGTAATCGGTGCTCTCTCCGCAACCTTTGACGAACCCCGCCTTCCCCGGAAAATGCTTCCGCGTGTTGTTCCGGCAGAGCTCTTGGGAGGTACCAGGGAGTTGGAGACCTCGGGCTTGGGCTTTGCTGCGACAGGAACACCGAACAATCTACCATACAACGAAAGAAGCTCATCACAGCCGTCTACAGCTGCGAGGGCGCCATCGGTAATTTCGACGAGAGCTAGCTGCGTCATCTTGATCTGGAGTATGCCGCTCTTTTCAAAATCTCCCATGCGATCGACCATTCCGTGCAGCTGTGTATCTTGGCCATTGGCCTCTTTCAGATGCTCACTGCGGTATGAGTTTGAGTCGTCTCCGCCAAAGAGGATGGTTGGGTCGCCAAACTGTGCAAAAGCTGCTTCGCAGGCCTTCTCCGCGGCACCGAATTCTGATCTGGACGTCAAGAGCAGAGCAAGCAAATGCCACAGCGGTATCAACTTGCGCTCTCGACCAAATTCTGTTACCAGACCCCTTGAAAGCACACCGTCAGTACCCAACAAAGTCTCATTCTTGGTAGCAGACGAGAGAGCTCGTTTGACGATCTTGATGGCGGCAGGAACATCGCGGGTTTCGGCCAGCGTGGCAGCGAGTGCGTACAGAGTCTCGACATTGCCCGAATCCTTCAGAGTAGGCGAAAGTGCCTTTCGTAGGTATCGGATAGCTTTGCCTTGGATTCCCGCTCGAGCATCGGCAGTGTATGTGAACTGAGCCCAGTGTGCCTGACTGATGCCTATAGCGGAGTATGCAACAGCCAGTGCAGTGGGCTCGACATGGGCCTCAAGAGGTGCAGGAGGACCAGTTTCGGAGGCCAATTTTGTGTGTTCGAACTGGTGCAGCCAGTCCTCAATGTTATGGCCAATCTCGACGGCCTTTTCTGCTTCGGCCCGAGATCCAAATCGGCATAGCAATCTGATTGCTTCCGCTGAAGTGCGCAAGACAGTGCTGTCATCGTCGATGCTGTCATCCGGCTCGCCTGTCTGCTCAACACGGTCTTTCCCTCGCTTGACGATCTCCACATATGAATCGTATGCCTTGAAGGCGAGGTCGAATTCAGCCAGCGAGGCGTGTACGATGAATAGGTTCCTAAGTATTTGAGTGGAGTGGTATGTCTTTGTGGCGGCTCGGTAGAGAATCTGGCGACGTTAGCTTCAAGCCCAGATAAATCTGGCTGCAAGTTTCTTACGTCAAGCACACTACGGCCAACACCCTCTTTGCCACCTTCACCGACATCTTGGCTGCTCCAACTCGGCCCACAGAAGATGCGCCAGTTGCCGATGACTGAGTCTATCCACACACCTATCTCGCGGTTACTGTCGCTGGCCTTGGGAAAGCGTGTTTCTTTGATCAGAAGGTTCTCGTATATTGTCTCGACTCGCTTCAACTCCGCCCGTTGCCTCACCCGTGTGTCGTTGTCGGCTTGTAGAGCAGATTTCTCTGTTGTTGAGGGTACTGAATCTGCTTCATACGGGAGGTCGTTTTGGAGAATATTCGACAATGTATCGTAGTAGGCCTTCCACGCTAGACGTCGGTAGGTGGCGGAGTTGGCTGCGTTCGATCCACTGCCTTTCGTTGCATCCCAGAACCTTGCCCAGTAGCGGAATGTTTGTAGGGCTTCGGTGGAGCTCGGGTGGCTGTCTGTTCTTGCATTCTGATCAGACAGTTGGCAAAGTCGGACCAGGAGGTGTTCGGACCACATCTTGAACTGTGAGGTTTCGGTGCCGATTGTCAGAGAGGAGAACCAAGGCATGATTGAGGAATAGGTTGCCACAGCGTCTGTAACTGCGCCCCTTTTCTCTTGAATGGATCCTGTTGTGGGTCAGTCGTTGGATCAGAGTAAAGAACCACATAGTTGTACCTCTCAGGAAGGTGCTCTTGACTAAACAGACTCTGGACCAACCGCTGGAAGAGCCCCCTTGCCCCGCCATCTGACTTGCAACTGCCTCAGAACTGTCGGGCAGGTATGACAAGGCTGTTGTGTGATCCTCCAGGACATAGTGAAGCCATCCTAAACAGACTGTGGCCTGGAGGCTATCCTGTTTGTGATCTCCTGCCCCTTCGATCGCCGAAAGGAGTGTTGGAGCGACCTGGGACAGGCTCTCGGGTGCGGACGAGGAGGAGGCGGCGGTCGAGGGTCGCTGGGCACAGTATGTAGCTATCTGCGCTTCCGAGCGTGCGGTAGTCGTCAGGCCTTGGTGTCGTTAGCCCCGTAACGCCGTCTACGAGGAGAGTCGCTGACATTGGCGGTGTGATGCATGTTTCTCAACCTTTCTGCAGAGCTCCGGAACATCCTTCCAGCGACCAGCGCAGCGCGCCTCGTCTAGTTGTTGTATGTAGCGCAAGGCCTTGTCGCTCTCCACAGCGTTCTGCGCAGGTGTTAGCTCCTGAATACAATGTACAGGATGACGTTGTTGGCCCTGAGTTGTTTGACGTTGAGACGACGTACCACCATGGTATTAGAAATAAGGATATGACGCTATACAGAGTGACAGGTGGCTGATACTACGCTTATAGGGAGAAACAATATGCAAGGACGCTTGCCATGTTCGTACACCGGTCGCGGCGCCGCGGCGTTGCGGACGTCCGTCCATGTGAATCGCTGACACATCCCTGCTCCTTGGCGCGCCGCGGCCCGACCCAGGCCCGAACTTTTTTTTGAGCGGCCTTTTGGACGACAACGTCGAGCGGGCTGCAAAGTTTGGATAGAAGCAGCTGAAGTTTTTTCGCTATGGCGCCTATATCTACCGAGTTGGCGACGCTGCGCGCCCTCACTTTCCGCATATCCTCGACGCCGACCGCCCAGCTTCCTCAGCATGTACCCGCCATCGCAACGGCGTTGGCCAATTGCAAGACGCTCCTCTCTTCGACGCAGACTTCAAACGCCAAATCTTCGTCCGAGGGATCTGTCGCCATTCACAAATACCGAACACTTCTTTCAACTCTTCTCCAAGACCGAACGGCCCAGGGACGATGGTCAGCTATAGTCCTTGTCAAAGCTACGGTCGAGGTTGGAGGCTGGGAAACCCTCCAAAAGTGCCTTCCATGGGTGCGCGGGCTCTTGGGAATTCTCAGCAAACCGGATCCTCCTTCTTCAAAAAAGCTTTGCATTATCACTCTCGCGCGCATCTTCATCCTTACCAGGGATTATCCTACGCTCGTTCGCGAGATCACGACCCCGTCTTTGCCAGCATTCATTCAGTCGTGTTTGCAAGTGGCCAACCCGAAAGCCTCGAAGGCTTCCCCTGGCTTGCTGCAGATTGTCCTCGAGTGCTTTGCTGAGCTCCTCCCTCGACACCCAACCATCTTCCGAAGCTATCTCAAGCAGATCCGACCACTCCTCGTCCGCCTGATTGCCCCCACTCCTTCAAACAGGCTGGAACAAGACGAGAACCACGGATCGAAATCTGAGATCACCACCGAAGTCACGGTTGCTGCACGCAGACTGTTCGCACAACTGCCGTGCTGTGCGGCAAAGGGCGCCTCGAGCGACGAGTGGGAGACTGCTTTGAAAGTAAACGTCAGGAGCGCACACCGGGTCGCTGACAAGGTATTCCGGGCTGTCTTGGAAGACTGGCAGTCCACGGTGCGGGACTCAGTATCAGACAGCCAAGTCCTCGACGGCGAAGTGCAAGATCTCGAGTCCGACGGCATGGCGTTGCCGACATGGTCTGGCTTGTATGCAGGAAGCGAGCGACTGACGAGCCTTCTCCGACTCATCAAGGAGTACGTGGAGAACCCAACAACGAACGCCGTTACATTCAGAATTGGAGTTGTCATGGATTTGCTGACGAGAGTGCTCTCGCTCACCGTCCCTTCATCTGGCGGCAAGACTTTCCAGAACACCGTGCGTCTCAACAACCAGGTCAGCAGGGAAGAGCGGGAGACTCTCTGGCTGGTTCTGCCTGGTGTTCATGTTGCAGCCATCGAGCTCCTCCTCGCCATGGCGAACAGACTCCAAGACAGCACAATGGCGCTGGACACGATGATTCTCGACCAGCTGGTATGGGTGTTTGGGTCGGAGAAGGACACTGCGCAAGTCCGAACCGCCTGCTACCAAGCCATTGCTAGTCTGTTGAAGCGATCTGGGACCACCCTGCCAAAATCGTCCATCGACTCACTCGGCCCTCTCATCCGTTCTTGCTGTGCCGACTTACTGCCATCGGAGAACATTGCTACCACAGTCAAAGAGACACCAGGACAAGCCAAGGCAAACGGCAACAGTCTGCCACAGGCTACAGCAAACGCCGATTCGTTCCTCAACTCGTCCAAGAATATCACTGCCCCTGCTGCCAGTTTTACGGGCCTTGAGAGAGCATCATACGACCTTCTCCCTGTGCTCCTTGCCAACATCCGGGCACAATTCTTCTCGGATTCGCTGCGAGCTCGTCTCGATCGGACCGCTGTCTTGGCCCAGCACAAGGCTGCCATGGTAGCCAGTGTTCTCAACCCGCCTCCCAGCAAGAAATTTGGAAAACCAACTGCAAGCATCCTGCCACTTATGGCGAGATCCTTCACGGGAGAGAAGGATGTCGAAGGTATGCTGAGACCAAGGATGCCAGTCATACGTCTTGCCGGTCCCAGTGCAGATGAAGACGAGGAAATGGGAGAAGAAGAAGAAGAAGTGGAGGAGGCAGAGGGCGACGCAGAGAGCCCGGAGCAAGAAGATGACCAATCTTTCGTGGGCCAGGAGCTAGACACACTGTTGCAATCGGCTGGGCAGACTGAGGCTGCCACAGGAGATGTCGCTATGCAAGATGCTTCGGCGACGGAGCCAATTGTCCCTCAGGCAGTGGAAGACTCGGCTCAGCCCAAGGACACAGGCAAGCGGCCACACACCGGTGAGGTGCCACTTTCGCCCACGAAGCGGGTGAGGTTTGGAGCTGAAGAGCGCGTCGCCTTTATGCCGCCGGCTGTCACAGTTGTCGCCTCATCTGCTGAGTCTGCTGCCATCCCAGCTACCTCGGACTTCACTGTCACGGCCACGGCGTCTGCAATTCCCAATCTCCCAGAGCCAGGCGATGGAGTAGCTGACGGCGCAGCGAGCGATGACGACGATGACGATGTGGTTCCGTTGGTTTTCGGACAAGATACCGACGACGAGTCAGATTAGCTGCGGTTACTCCGCGGTCAGATGTTGATATAAGCTCAGACAGATGTTGACGATAATTTTGATACCTCCAGGCAGGTTGCTAGTACCGAAAAACGCGCTCTTCCCTATATACCCATGTCGCGCTTAACTACGGCTCGATCGCCTCATGCGGCATCGAGACTATTCCGGCTCGTGAAGATTTCTCTTCTCGTCGTTCGGCCAGGCCCACACTGGTTGCTGGTGGTGCAAAGTCGGGCCTCGAAAATCCAGCTGTCATGTGGACATTTGAAGCCCGGAGCATCCACAATGAAGCCGTTGCTGCTTGTAGCGTGGTGTAATAATAAACGTGGTTGCGTGCAGGACAAGCGATATTCATGGCCGGAGGAGCTTGTGCGGAATAGGCAGGCGTCGTGCACCCCGCAAGCCACAAGCGGTAAGTCGCCAGGGTTAAATCCGGGGGGCACGAGTGACGACGTTTGATTTAGCTTTTGTCCGTCTTCACATGCCTGCCGTGATGGCGAGCCTTCACGCTTCGATTCGCGGGACTACGCGCACGCTATTACACTTTTAATGAGTCTCAGCTGGCTGTGGGTTCTCATTTGCCCAGCGTCGGTCCGGTCTCGACGAACCACCTCCGCTGCCTGCTTCCCGTCTCCGTGGTAGCATGCCGCTATAGGTAGTGTCCGTTGCTTGTGCTTGACGGTGCTCATCTCGGGCGATCAGTTTCGAGGCGCCGTGTGAAGGGGGCGACGGGACCATCACGATGCCATGATATAAAGCAGACGGGCTCTCTCCAAGACATCGCCACCAAGCAGCGATCCAGCTTGAGATTCCAAACGCATCATGCTCTTTACCTCGGTCCTTCGCGCCCTTCCGGCGGCTCTTTTCCTGAGCGGTGCGCAAGGCTCGCCAGTTGGCGAACTTGAAAGCCGCCAGGCGAGCATCGATTCCTTCATCAGCAGTCAAGCTGACATCTCTATCAATGGCGTGCTTGCGAACATTGGCGGCGGCAGCAAGGCTCCAGGTGTCCCAGTGGGTATTGTGGTTGCCAGCCCTTCACGTTCCGACCCAGACTGTGAGTTTTCTGACGACCACCTTCATATCCGACAGAAACTAATGACAAACAGATTGGTACACCTGGACTCGTGATGCGGCTCTGACCTACAAAGCTTTAATTGAACGCTTCGTTCATGGCGATACTTCTCTACGCCAGAAGATCGACGACTACGTCTCGGCCCAGGCTTTCCTCCAGGGCGTATCGAACCCTTCAGGAGGGCCTGATTCTGGGGGCCTGGGTGAGCCCAAGTTCAACGTTGACCGCACCGCATTCACCGGTGCATGGGGTCGTCCTCAGCGAGACGGACCACCTCTTCGGGCAACAGCTCTCACCATCTACGCAAACTGGTTGATCGAGAACGGCGGCAAGACGCAAGCTCTGAACACCGTCTGGCCTGTCATCCAAAAGGATCTTGCCTACACTGTCCGCTACTGGAACCAAACCGGCTTCGACCTTTGGGAGGAGGTCAACGGCTCATCATTCTTCACCTTGGCTGCAACACACCGGGCTCTCGTCGAGGGCAATGCTCTTGCGACAAAGCTCGGTCAGACATGCAGCGGCTGTGCGGCTGCCGCCCCACAAGTGCTCTGCTTCACCCAGAGCTTCTGGACCGGGAGCTTTATCGACTCAAACATCAACGTGAATGATGGCCGCACTGGCAAGGATGCCAACTCAATCCTCTCGTCGATCCACACGTTCGACCCGGCTGCCAAATGCACGGATGCTACCTTCCAGCCTTGCTCTGCGCGAGCCCTTGCCAACCACAAGGCTGTGACCGACTCTTTCCGGTCCATCTACGCCGTGAACCGTGGTATTGCTCAGGGCAAAGCCGTTGCAGTCGGTCGATACTCGGAGGATGTATACTATAACGGCAACCCGTGGTACCTCACCACCTTGGCAGCAGCTGAACAGCTGTACTCTGCACTGTACCAGTGGGACAAGCAGGCCTCGATCACGGTCAACTCGGTGTCTCTTCCCTTCTTCCGCGATCTGATTCCGTCGATTGCGACTGGAACATACGCAAAGGGTTCGGCAACTTACACATCGATCACATCGGCGGTCAAGTCGTACGCGGATGGTTACCTTGCTGTCGTGCAGAAGTACACACCCTCCAACGGCGGTCTTGCTGAGCAGTTTGACAGGAGCAACGGGTCGCCGCTTTCGGCCGTTGATCTTACCTGGTCTTACGCCGCATTCCTGACTGCTACGGAGCGCCGCGCTGGAGTTGTGAGCCCAACTTGGGGCGAGCCATCCAACAACGTACCTCCTACATCGTGCAGTGGCACACCAGCGTGCAATGCACGCATTACCTTCAACGTTCGTACAACAACGAGCTTTGGTGAGAACATATTTGTGACAGGCCAGCTCACCCAGCTGGGTAACTGGGAGCCCAACAGCGCAAAGGCTCTGAGTTCGAGCAAGTACACGAGCAGCGACCCTCTGTGGACTGCGGATATCGATATTCCTGCTCAGACTGTGTTCGAGTACAAGTACATCCGGAAGACGTCGAGCGGCCAGGTTGTGTGGGAGAGCGATCCCAACAGGCGGTACACTACTTCGAGCGGATGTGGAAGCACTGCGACGGTCAACGATACGTGGAGGTAGACGGAGCTTGTAGTGTACAGATATGCTTAGCTTGGGGAGAACGGTTGATTAGTCGAATTGAACCTCTTCTCAGATGGACAGAAACGTGACATTGAGTCTTGATGTCGTGACACACTACGTGTTTTGCTACTAGAAGAGCAATGGAGGATCATGACGGAGTCGGTGAGTAGGCTGACGCAATGCCCGGTGGAGGGAGGGGCCGGGCATGTCGGGGTTGGGTGGGCAGCGGGAATTAATTAGCATTGATTGTTCCTCTCGCTGACCGACGGTGACAACAGGGTAAGCAGCGGAGACCGAGTGAGATGGACGGTGGAGTGGTGAGGCATTTGGAAGGTGAGCGAAGTTGAGGTCTAATGGCCCATGGCAGGCCGCCGGTCGAGGCTCAACGTTTGTGGCTATCGAATCGCGGGGCAGCGCCGCGAAGGGTCCACTAGCGTGTCAGGCCCACCTGCAACTACCCCTCCACCCCTCTGCCCCTCTGCCCCTCCACTCTGCCCCTCTACTCTACCCACCCATTGTCCTCGATTCCACCCACCCCCTCTCTCCCCATCGACCCGTCACATTCCCAATTGACTCTCGACTCGCCTCCCAATATCTTCATCCATCTCAAAATCTAACCATGAGCCCGCCACGCCGCTCCTAGCCCTGGGACGAGCCGACCCTCGGCGCCCCCACTTGCATCGCCACAGCGCCATGACTGCAGCTGGATGAGCGCCCCCCAAACCCACTTGCGTTGGGTCAGGGGCTTGCCACAAATCAGACCCAGCCACGCATGCAGGGCCGGGCCACTCTGTGGCGCCTTGCATGGCTGTGCCCACTTGGCCGTTTACTACCGCTGGATGCGGTGTGACCGCGGAAGCCGACGTTGTCTTGTCTCTGTTCTCTACCATAATCTGTCCCTTTCTGTACACCATCCAAGCCGGAAAGACGGCACTGCGCGAGACATTCGTCCAACGACACGTTCTCTCACCCTCTGCCTCCAACATGGCCCTCACGCAGCGCCTACCATGAACCCCCGCTCACAACACGGTGCAACAAGGGGACGCAATGTCTGCCTCTGTTTGTAGCATGGTGCCATGATCGATCTTCCCCACTTCTATCACCTCGCGACTTCCGCCGTTTGACCCGCATTACGTACCGCGCCATGGCCTCAATTCCCATAAAAGCTGCCCTTGTCACCTCTCGCCAGACCTCTTCTCCTCAACTCCACTTCAGCCTTCACAACACAACAACTACTTTTCTCACCCACCCAACCAATCCACAATGACTTTCCACTACAGCGCTGAGGACATCCGCGTCGATGACGGCCACATCCTGAGGGCTCGTCTCCAGAGGGCTGACGGCGAGTGGCAGGATGCCGAGATCGACCTCGACCAGTTCATTGGCAACGTCGACGGTATGTATCATGGATACCTTGGATGGGTCACCTGTACTGACTGACAATGTGGTAGGCCACTTCCAGTGGGACGGCGAGAACTTCTCTCACTCGGCCCAGGGCGCTCACTTCGCCATCGAGGGCGATGGCTCGGTTCCTGTCCTCCGCGCCGAGCTCTTCGACGCCGAGGGTAACGCCCAGTCCCGTGATGTCAACCTTGCTGAGCGCATCTCCAACAATGACGGCCAGTTCAACTTCAGTAGGTCATATGTCGAGGAAAACCACGGAGGTGCTTGCTGACGGTTTGCCAGACTAGAGAATCAACTTGGTTGCACCTTGCATACAGATCACGATCTCGACTACGAACAAGGACGGGCATCTGATCATGATGATGGAATGATGAATGAAACAACTGTCAATAGGAACCGAAGTGCTGCAGGCCTGTTTACAATGAAACAAAATAAACATCAACGTCTCAATCCAGCATGAGTGATGTCGTCTTTTGTCTGGTGCCGAGTCCCGGTTGTAATAGCAGGCACTTGCAAGCCTCTATTAGCCGCAATGTCTCAGAAGCGGGAATTAATAGGTCACAAAGGATACACTGTGATTGAGTAAGTACTGAGTCTATACTGTTCATTCCTGCTCCATTCATCGTCTAGTCAAAACCCCTCGGATGGATCATCATATTATACCAAAACCGCCCGGTTCGCCACCCTACAGAACGACTAATTACTTGGATTTGATGTTTCGAGAAAGGATACATGGACACGTTCTATGTATACGACCACAGCCACCACTGGTATCGAGGAGAGATCTGGAAGACACTTCTGCCCCGATGCGAGACTTGTTACATAATCCTGCTCTTACTCTCCCATACTACTCGATCCTCGTCGCCCCATCCTCCCAAGATACCGCCGATATCTCTCAGCCTGCTCCTCATACTTCCTAAAGTCCAACTCTCCAAACCCCCTCAACCCCTCCAACCGCTCCCCCAGCATATCCGACGCCCGCTCGACTCCCCCTTCATCCCCCTCGTCCCCTATAACGCAAAATGCCCACGCTCCCGCACACGCCAGCAAAAACCACACCTGTGCAACCACACACTCATCTCCTCCGCCCTCGACATTCTTCAACGCAACCTCCCCGTACTCCCTCGCGCGCTCCGCATATTCGGTCCGCATACCCACGTCCCGCGTCGCGCGGCTCAGCGCCAGCAGCGTCTCCGCGAGCTTCTGGCACACGCGCGCGACCTGCTTCGGGGAAGTATCAGGGACAAACTGCAGATGGTGGAGCGCCTTGGCGAAAAGGTGGCGGGCTTGGAGGAGGGCCGCGAGGGAAGGGGGAGAGGATTTGAGGTGTGCGGTTCCTAGGGTTATGAGTTCGGCTGGAGCGAGTTAGATGGGAGAGGAGGTAGTGCAAACAGATGGTGGAGGCTCGGAGGACTTACTGATCTCCTCGTGCGTGGCACGTGGCGTCGTGACGGCAGGCGAGCGTGAGCGCTGGATTACATGCTTCGACGCGTGCGTCGGGCGAACTGCTCGTTACATGCCACTCGTAAGACTCTGTCTGCGGTCCAGCGACGTGCATCTGGGCTGAACTACGTACACTCCTTCTTCCTGAGATTCAGCACGCAGGCGTTCACGACGCCCTTTGTCGCGCGCTCCCCTAGATAC
The DNA here is from genome assembly GCA_019775935.1 of Neoascochyta sp. HWLR27. Classification (NCBI taxonomy): domain Eukaryota; kingdom Fungi; phylum Ascomycota; class Dothideomycetes; order Pleosporales; family Didymellaceae; genus Neoascochyta; species Neoascochyta sp. HWLR27. The sequence continues at coordinate 105,437 of WODD01000270.1, forward strand.
GCCAGCGTAGCCGTCCTCAACAAATCTCTCTGCTCGTACTCAGCCAAGCTAACCTTCTCAAGGCCCTGCACGACATTAAACCGAAAGCACCGGGCCGCCATGGCCTCCCGCCAGCGGCTCTCCCACAGCTGATTCGTGCCCTCGGTCTCCATGGCCTCGCGCTGCAGCGTCTCAACCAGATACCTCAGTCCCTTGTCACTCACGCTCCGCAGCCCCGGCCGCCCCGTGCCAATCGAGATGAAGGTTTTGACGAGCGGCTTTAGGTCGCCCGTGTCTTCGCACCAGAGGTCCGCGGCTTCTTCTTCGACGTTCAGCACGGGGTTGTTGGCGCCTAGCGCCCCGTCGATGAAGCCGCTGCTGTCGATTGACGCGCTCGAGAAGTACGTTGGGGCGGCCGTCGTCGCGAGCGCCGCTTCGACGATTGTCGGGTGGAACACGCTGCCTGAGGGGACGCGGTAGCTGCGCAGGCGGGTCGTCGTGTTTGTCTTTTGGAAACGCGTGCAGACGAAGCTGGGGGCTGCATTAGAGGGTGGCTGCGCGGACAGCAGGAAAGAGGTGTTGTATTGTGTTGTAGAGGCGAGACAAGAAGAGTGAGCAAAAGGGGACGACTTACACTTTACACTTCAACGACGCCTGCGCGCCGGCAGAGTGCGGAATCTCGAGCTTCTCGTCCTTCGAAACACCGCGGTCCTCGAGGACCTGGACGATGGCGGCCTCGAGGGCTTTGGACGAGAAGCGGGGCTTCACGCGCCCGAAGACGCCCATGTAGAGCCGCTTATCTTTCTTCTCGAAAATCTGCTTCATCAGTTTCGTGTACGCATCTATGCACTCTTCGACGCTCATTTCGAGGCGACCGAGCATTATTGCAATGAGGCTGGTCGGGGGTGGGTAAGTGTGTGAGTTTGGAGAATGCGTGGAAATGTATATGTATGGGTGACTTGATGAGAGTTTACTCACCCGCCTGTGCTTGTCCCACCGATTAGATCGAATATCTGGCACGGCTTTTTGTGCTCCAGGCCTGCCTCTTCGCGCATGTAGTTGAGTCGATTCATGATGTTCTGCAGGATATATAGCGTAGAGAGGCCTCGCACGCCTCCGCCATCCAGCGAGAGCAGACAGTATCCCGTGTTTTCAAAGTTCTGTACATTATCCTGACCTGGAAAGGCGTCGCCTTCTATTATCGGACTTGCCATGTTGTGGGAGTGAGCGGTGTCGAGCGTCTCAATGGGTTGAGAGTTTGCAGCCCAAAGTTGAGAGTCGACTGGAGGGTGTAGAGGTCGAATAACGAACCCTGTACGTAGGAAACGGTCCGACTAGGTAGATGTTTGGGGCCGGTTTGCCTTGGTAGTGGTCAGGTACTGCTCGCATGAAACAGGGCGTGCATACATCCAACCACGACGCAGTGCGACTCTACGCTAAGCGAATCACCATGTAGAGGCTGCGGAGGCGGTGTTGATTACCACAGCTGGCTTGAACAGGCTAAAAAATAATATTCTGAACCGCTCGGGTGATGGGCTGGGAACTTTCCCTTCGCGTTTCCACTGCCGACCTCTTCTTCCCTGAGGCACCTATCCTTCAACTTAGCCCCCGCCCAGCCTCGAAAAAATCCCACGAGAATAGTTCTTCAGCTCAGAGTAAGGCCGTAGTTATTGCCCAGCCCTATAACCGCCCAGGAAAACGCCACGAGCGGTACCCTTGTTGACACCGGAACCGAGTTCGGAGAAAATAAGCGGAAGATCGCCAGACGACTTTCGGTTTGCAGGTCGTGCATGAGCGAAATTGCTGTGTCGCAGCCGTTTTGCTATTCTTACCTCTACGCGGTGAGGGTTGGGGCGCGTGACGGATTTCTTATCATGAACCCGGTATCCAATACTCGGTGGGAGGTTTTTTGGGGGTCTGCTGTTGCTGGTTTACTTCGTGCTTTCAGTATCATCTTGCACCACACCATACAGCCTCGCACCATTCATAAAACATGTCGAATACCCCACGATATAGACAGAGACTCTTTTCCGCATCGGTTGTGCTCCTCCTCGCAGCATCGATAATTGCTCAAGACAACAGACTCACCCAAGACATCAGCAATGTCTCAGCCTACACGCTCCAGAAGCCCTGCGCCCGCGGCTGTTTCCAACACTACGGCATATGTCCTTCTGACGTCCTTGGAGAGGAGCTGGGCTGCGTGCAGGCCACCAAGTGCAACGAGTATGGCTGGCAGGCGCCCAACGACTGCTACTGCCGCGCAGATTTCCAGAACATTGCGCAGGACTACCTATCGAGCTGTGTCCGCAAATCCTGCTCCCTGGGCGACGTTGGGATCGATGCTTCGAGTGCTGGCAGCATATACTCGCAGTACTGCAGCCAAAGGGGATACCCAGCCGCTTTGCCTGTATCAGTGGCGGCCACGACGACGAGCGCGGGAGGACAGCCGAGGACGTCGGCCGGAGGCGATACATCTGGTCCCACGGGCTCCGCAGACCCAGGACAGGATACCGCTTCCCCGTATTCGAAGAGTCTCTCGACAACGACCATCATCGGCATCGCAGTCGGCAGCTTAGCGGGGCTGCTCATCCTGGCGTACCTGCTTAGGATGGCGCGCAGACGCTTCTCAAACAAGACACACTACCCGCAGCACCCTCCTGCGCCGGTCCAACAGCAGCCCGTGTATCCGATGAATTCGTACTACTCTCCACGTTACCCGTCGCCAAAGTTCGAGGCTGAGCTGGGCCCGGATGATTCCGCGTCGATGCTGTCCGGCCCCGTGAGACCTGCGCCCACACTTGTTTCTGGTATGGGAAATTCAAATGGGCGGTGCTAGATGGATTGTCGGTGGAGGCTGGTTCTATGCTTTGGTGCAGGTGTTGGTCGTCTTGGGATGGACGTCCTCCTTCTACGGTGGCTACTTTGCTTTTCCAATCACTGCCGGTTGCGCACATATTGGTTTGGTTGTCTTTGCGTCATCACTGTAGTATTTTTGAGCAGTGAATGTTACTGTAGATCAAGAGATTGGTACCTTGATTGCTGCGATGAGTTCGTGATAGCTATCAACATAGTTGTCCCGATGACAGTTGCCTGTCACGAGCATGATTTGACTTAACGGTTGTCGCTGTTGTTCTTTGTTCGATGTGGGTGCAACTGTTAAATTCTTTGTAGTTTTGGTCGTGTGGCCATGTCATGTAGAAATGAGGGCTACAAAACTGATGGAAAGCACTTTCGGGGTACTGAAGCGGGTTGTCGCAGTGCCAACTACTTCACAGTCTTCGTGCGTAACTCCCTGGTCCTCTACCTGACCTTCTTTGCTGCCTCATGCACGTCCTCCTCCCCAACACCACTCTGCAGCAACAGCAGCGTCACGACTCCACTGATCGTCAACCACACATTGCCCCATACGCCAATGGCCATAGATGTGTTGTAATGAGTATCAAGCTTGTAGTGTTCGTATGCACCAATTCCAGTCGTAATATGGTGGAAAACGGTCGCGGCAACGACAGCCTTCGCATAAGGCAGCGCGCCAGTGGATGAGCGCAGCGCCTTGGGTGTATCGGCCGAGTGTACCGCTTTGGAGCCAGCAGAGAACGGGATGGCGTTTGTGAACGAGATAAGAATCAGCGCGAGCGTGACCAGGCACCAGCCGTCGTTCTTCACGTTGTAGAGCTCGAGGTCGTTGGGCATCAGGTTGAGTTGCGAGGGAGGGCGGAACCCTGCGCATTGTCAGTTGGTCTTCGTCGAGCTGTACAAGAGGCACAACTTACATCCCACCACCATGGCGGGGTCGTAGACTCGACACAGGCCGCGGAGGCCATACCAGAATGCTGTTCCGTACGCATACGCATGGAAGACCTGGCGGCGTTAGACGCGTGGTAGCAGTGGGAACAGAGCTCGTACGGTGGAATTGATGGAAGGCATTTTAAAGATTTGATAGTTCTTGTTCTGTCAGGCGCAGTAATTGAATAGGTCTCGATGGTTTATATTGATACCTAGGTACATGATATTAGAGGTCCACCGTAGAGGATCAGGGGCGACGTCATAGTTAGCGCTACATGAGCTGCATCGGTATCTTGGGTCTGCGGGGTTATCTACGCGCTTTCTCTTGTTGTGGCTACGGCAGCTGTTGTGTTACGTGTATGCGGCCCGTTGATTGATTTTCTCGACAAGATACACCAGTCATCATTTCATTGATGCTGCATCTCGCTCAAAACTATAGAAAAAAAGCGCCATACACCCCACGAACTGTATCGACCAACTGGTGCCAGAGGCGCAATCGTTCGTCAATTACCATAGCTGACAGGTTGGCTTCTTCTCCTCACACTTGAAGCTTTCGCGGAACTCGCGGCTGTTCGCCATAGTGCCAAGAATGCGAGCCCATTTGGGAGCGTGCGGATCTGTGTAGATGCGGTTGACGGCGAACTCCTTGCGCGACTTGCCGCACCACCAGTTGGAGTATGTGACGAAGAACAGCTGCTCCTGCGTGAAGTGCTCCAACCCAGGGAGATCCTGGTTTGGCTTCTGATGAGCACGGTGCTTCCACGCCTGGAAAGACGCGGACAGGCCGCCAGCATCTGCGATGTTTTCGCCAAGTGTGAGACGGCCATTGACGTGAAGAGGCTTGTCATCTGGACCTGGAACCGTGAATTTGGCATACTGATCAACAAAGCACTCAGCCCTCTCTTTGAACGCATCTACTGTGGCATTGCTCCACCAGTCTGTGAAGTTTCCGATTTCGTTGTAATGTCGGCCTGTGGAGTCAAAGGCGTGGCTGAGCTCATGCCCTGCAACAGATCCAAACGCACCGTAAGACATGTAGGCCGGTACGTTTACGTCGAATACTGGAAATTGCATAATACCAGCAGGGAAGACAATCTCGTTGCCAGGGGGATTGTAGTATGCGTTCACGGTCGGCACAGTCATGCCCCACTGCTCTCGATCCACAGGCTTGCCAAATGCTGACCACTCGTCATCCACAGCAAACTTGCGTACCGAGAGTGCGTTCTGGAAGAATGTCTCCGAAGAGACGTTGACCGAGTCATAGTACTTGCGGAGGCTGGGTGGATCCATGATGTTGGGGCTCTTTGTGGGGTAACCAATCTTCTGGATGATGTTGTGGACCTTGTTGATTGCCTGTTTTGTCGTTGCCTTGTCCATCCACTTAGTTGCTTCGAGCTTCTTGGCGAATTCGTTTTTGATATCCGTGATAATGACATCTCCAAACTTCTTGGCCTCCGCGGAGAAAGCTTTCTCAACGAAGAATCGGCTCAAGATCCAGCCCACACCATCGTCGACTTGGCCAACGCACTTGCGCCACCGCTCTGGGACGGATTCGGGGTCCTGATAGTGTTAGTCAAGTCTACGCGTGAGAAGTTGAAGCTCCCATACCCTTCCAGCAAGCTCGTTCGTGAACCGTTTGTAGGGCTTGACAGCATCTGCTTCAACGTATCCAGAGAGCGACTGTACAGCCTTCCACACGAAGTAGTTTTGCAGAACCTCCCGGTCAGTCTCAGATATGATAGAGGAAAGTTCTTTCTGATATTCTGGTGACATGACAATCACCCGCTCAACCTCGGCTTTCCCAGGCGTTAGGCCAGCGAGAAGCTCCTTGAGATCAATCTCGGGGGTGAGGCCGGCAGCATCGTCAATCTTCATTGGATTGTAGTACTTAGTGACGTCCTCACGGTCCTCGGTGCTGGGTGAAGCGGCCGCAAGCCGTTTCTCAAGGTCAATAACCTTGGCGAAAGCGTCTTTGTTTTGGTCTGGGTACAAATTGCTCAGGACCTGAACAGTGACTGCGCGGTATTTCTCAACAAGCTTGTCGTCTTCGTAACGTTCCTTGGAGGGCAGGCCGAAGCTCCATGGAGCCGACACAGAGACAACAACCGTATCCGGATCGCGATCGTCTGCGCCAGTGCCAGAGGCAACCAAAGCAGAGATGCCATACTTGGAAAGAAGGAGGATGGCATCTTTAGCGCCTTCATCTGACTTGGCAAGTGTCCCTACAGGATATTCCTGCTTGATCTCATCGAGGACCTGCAGCAGTGGCTGAGTGTCGAGGTCCTTGATCTTTTCTTCATCGAGGCAAGCATCGTAAACAGCTTTCATCTTGTCAAAGTTTTCCTCATCGGCCGATTTTTCTACAGCCATAAGCTGCATTGGCGAGAAGTAGGAGTGCTGCGAGATTGCCGTTAGCCAGATTCTTCCAATCACTCATCAAACGTACCTCAGAATCTTTCGGGTAAGGAGCTTCGAGAATGTGACGAAGAAGAAGCTCCGAGTTCTCGTTCATGATGGTGCCGGTGAAAGCATCGCCCTGGTCGGCGCGGAGATCGTGACGGTCACGCCATCCGCCACATACGAGCTCTTCAAAGTCATTGCATGGGTCGAGCTCCTTGTAGTTGGGCGAAAGATTGTACAGAATCTCAGATGCAGCATGGACGCAGGCTGGAGTCAGACACAACTTTGACTTGCTCACTTCTGATGGTGGCTGTGGTGCAGCTGGCCGAGTCAGTCAGGGTACGAATCACTATTCTCTAAATCGAACCTTCGGGGAAGCTGTAGTACAGCAATCCGGCAGCGGTAATGGCACCGACAACCCTCAGAGCAGCTCTCGCGTGGGAGCATCGGCGGGTACGCGGAGCGGCTTCAGTCGCAGCCTGGTGCTGCGGGATGAGAGGCGCTTTCTCCGACATGCTGCGGGTTGCGAGTCACAGTATGGATGGGATTTGTACGGTAGAAGCTACAGCTAACGAGGTACTGATGACGCCAGCCAGCTGAGCATCAAGTGGTGATGGAGGATGGAAGGAGAGGAGAGGAGAGGTTGGGGTAATGCAACGCTAATAAAAGCGGGGAGCTTGATCCGGGGTGCGTTGTTGACGCGTTACCGTGCACGGCCGCCCTACCCAACCCACGTGCTCCTCTTGCGGCTGATCATGCTTCCCAGTCAGTCATCAGCTTGTATTGTTTCAGAAAAGACTTGCTGTTTTCGTCCGGTTCTTATTACGCCGACATCCTGTTGAGGAATGTGGCATGTACTGCAGGGCTGAGATCCGCGTTCGTGACACGCGTTGCGCGACCTCACCGCGGATCGCGTCAGATTCGCAGCATTCAACACTGACTCGATTGTGCATCGACGATGACAATCTATCTATTCACCTGATGGACCTGCAATCACCGTCCCCAGTCTTCCGGGAGTGCCGAAGTTCGGGCTGCCATCCGAGTTCCAACTAACCTTCTGCACCATTGTGTACCGGTTACCATCGCAGGCACCAGCGCTGTTGGTCGTTGCATGGTACACGTTCTAAATCTTTTTACTGTCAGGGCTCTGGAAGAAGCTATACTAAGGCTTAGCATCTGTTCGTTGGTTTCACACCATCAGCTTACCCATTGTGGCCCGGCCCGTAGTTCCCGTTCGCACTCGTCAGGTACGGCCCGCTCTTCGACCAGCTCCTCTCCAGACTCGGATCTACACTTCCATTCCATGTAAGAAGACCCAAACTGTAGTTCGGTGTCCAGCAATAGCTTGCAGAGTAGCTGAGGTATGTCTTCCCGCCATGGTACATGGCCGCGGCGCCTTCCATCACCGGCGAGCCGTTCCTCTCCCAGGCTTGAGTGGGCTGCGAAAGGACCTTAGTCGCACCAAGTTTTCCAGGAGCAGTCATTGGCGCAATACACAACGACTGGAGCTCATTGGACATGCAGGACCAAACAAAGTAGTTGCCCCAGCTGTTGAAACGAACAATGCTGCCGTCAATGCCCCAGTCGTTCGTCAGAACGGAATGATATGAGAATACGTCAAAAGGCGTAGCGCCGCCTAAAGTTTTGTGAGCGTTTTTTTTTACTTCAAATTTTCCCGGTTTACTTACCTTTGAGTACATGCGGACGTTGCAGATCTAAATTGGCACTGTGTCCGGCAGTGTAGTAGATCCACCAAGAGTTATCAATCCAGTGCAGCTCAGGCTATCAACAATGGTCAGCTTGCAACTCAAGTTGTACGTTCGGCAGCACCCACCGCCCACATGTTAGCATTTCTGCTGGTGTTGGTATCCGTCCACACCGTTCTCGTCTCGCCAGTCTTCAACCCCTCAATTGTCTTCGCCCTTGTCACTTTCAATTTGGTCCATGTTGTAGTCATCAAATAGTAGTATCCTCCTGTATACACTATATGGGGGTCTGAGCCATCGGTTTTCTTCAGAGGGTTCGAGAAGCTTGCTGCACCAACGACGCTCGACAGTGCAAGCACACAGGTGCTGAGTGTTTGGAAAAACTTCATTCTAGCTTGGAAGGGGTTCGAAGATGGATGGTCTCCAGAAAGAAGACCCAAGAGTGCACTTGTGTCTACCTGAGTGCCCCGCTGCTTAAAGAAATGGTCAACATGGCGGCTTCCAGGAAGCAGTAAGATAGAAGTTGAATTCAAGTTCCACGAATAGCTGTCATAGAAGGTACGATACCAAGACACCTAGATTAATAGACCGCGGTACTTGACGAAATACAGACAGATCCGTGAACAATATTTCCCAGATTTTAACACGCCGATTGGTGCGATTTGACAAGGTACCCCCCATGAGGAAGTAGCGCGATTTGCTATGGCCATTTTGAGTCAAGTTCTTGATCTCCTTCCGCATGCTGTGTGACCCTCACTTTGCCTAGAAGGCTTGTCTGCGACAAAATATGCCAAGTCTCATGTGATACAAGGGTATGCACGGGACATCAATATACCTCTTGTAAGTATGATCTAACTAACTATTATTTCTTACTGTATACAAACCTGAAGACTTGGTTCGACTTGGCAGTACACCAGAGATCAAGGTCAAATAACCGTCTTGTATACTTTCACTGAAAAGCTCCGGAAGCATTAACTTGGAAAATATTAGTCGCATCCGGCCTGCTGATCTGTGTGGTTGGGTGTGGAATGAATGCAAGTTATCTCAGAACACATATACATGTGCCGAGGCGCAAACTTCGCGAGTGGTCCTTCGCACCCTAATCTTTGCACCTGTTCCCAATTTTACTCGTCTCACAGCTTTTCCGGACGATCGCACTCAACGGGATCATGCAACTTGACTTTTCTCACTACGGTGGCCCATCTGAGGAGTGGCTTGCCGTCGAGAAGATGCTACCCGCAGCCCCTCTGATCGACACAACTATGGATCCAGTAGCTCTTCGAGATGCTGCCAACGCAGGTCGAGTTCTTGAAAAATCTGGGTTGATGAAAGAAATGGCAACTCTTGTCAAAATGGTCGATTATATCATTCCAACGCGCGACGGCTCAACAATCGAGGCGCGGACGTACCGTCCTATCAGCAGAGGCGAATCAGAACGACTGCCAGTGTACATCTTCTTCCATGGAGGCGGGTTTCTCTTTGGTAACGTAGAGACTGGAGACGAAGAGTGTGTGCATGTCGCCGTCAACACGGGGATCATTGTGCTGAACGTCAATTATCGCCACACCCCAGAGTACACTTTCCCCACTGCCTGGAACGATACCCAAGACGCCTTTGCTTGGCTGCATACAAACATAGATGCAGTGGGCGGGGATCCGACGAAAGTTTTAGTGGGCGGTATCTCAGCAGGCGGACAGCTGGCCGCGTCTCTAGTACTTGAAAGGCACCTCAAGAAGAGCGAAGTCATGAAAGGTCTTCCAGATATTGCAGGTCAGATTCTCATGATTCCTTGCCTAGCCAATCCGCATACGTACGCTCAAGGCCCGGGTAAACTACTAAAAAGGTCGTCCTACGAGGAGAATGAGTTCGCACCGGTAACATCGAAAAAGACGATAGAATTTTTTATGTCCCTTCTCAAGATACCTACCGTAGACCTGAAGGACACAAGAGTCAACATGGTTAACGCAACGGTTGACGAACTCCGTGGTCTCCCACCCGCAGTTATCGGCATTGCAGGCATGGATCCACTTCGCGACGAGGCGCTACTGTATGCGAAGTTGCTTGCAGAAGCCAATGTACCGACAGAGGTCCGACTTTTCAAAGGCGTACCTCACGGGCATCGTCTTTTCAGCCAATTAAAGGCGAGCAGAGATTGGGACGAATGTGTAAACGAAGGTATCCTATGGGCACTGGAGAGACCAGGAGCGACGGGAGAGTTTCATGTCAAGCTACCATAGGTAGGTAGTTCTTGCACTTATCAGTACGTTTTTTTAGTCGTCAGAGTACCATTAGGATAACGCCAGATGTAGGTCTAGTTACGTAGTTGATCAATTAAGCGCTGAGACCTGTCAGATGGTTCGTACCAAATAGGCGTCTTGTTCCCTAAATTCAGGAATAAAGAACAAGGTACAAACCGGACTTTGGGACCGGGACCGGGACCGGGACCGTCAAGTCTCGGAACCCAGAAAACTAAGGAGCTGATGCACCACGACTTCATGGAATTTGAAGTCGCCCTGTTGCAATTCAGGTCTCAACTCCGGTGCTGTCGATCAGAGTCGCTTGGATTGACCCCAATCACTTTACGCGTGTGATTGGGCAAGAATCAGATAACCAAAAGCCTACTATCTCCCAAGGACGGCGCGCGTACCGCGAATCTCGACGATCCTAGCTGGTGTTGTCTGTTTCGAAGCTAGCCGCTCAGCCACGGCGTCATCCCACGGCTCCTCGCCGATGGAGCTCATCCTAGGGCGCCGGCCCGTCGAAGCTTGCCGAAATCGTTTCTCGATCGACCCGCTTCTGGCTTCAGATCTGCACAGGGTCCACATCATTTTTCGGACATTCAGTCGGGTTCTAGCGAAGCCTTCCGTTGCACGATTGACACAATTTTAATTTTGATAGCTTGATGGGTCTGACGTCGCAGGCTAGCGACGACTCAACAAAGCGGTGGAGCGATAACAAGCCTCTACAAAACATTCTTTCCGGCTGCGCGTGAAGTTTTGCAACCCTCACCACTGGAAGCACACTGCAACATGGCTTCCCAGGATTTTCGGCACAGCAACCGCTGGTCGACCACAGATACAGCCGCGTCAACGAGGCCCACAAGTTTTGCCGATGTCGAAAAAGCCTCTCCACCCTCCCCTGAGCCACACGATGGACAACCTCCCTCGCAACAAGGGTCTACTCCGAATCCAACAAAACAAGAACTCGAACAACCCCAGGAGCGACCTACGGCTCTTGACTGGGATAGCCCCGATGATCCGCTTAACCCGCACAACTGGTCTCTAACTCGAAAATGGTTCCAGACATATACTATGTCTGGCGTTGCCTTCGTAGGCACGTTCGCTTCTTCAGTGCTCACACCGGGCATGAAACTTGCAGCCGAGGAGTTTCATTCGCCTAAAATTCTCGCTACATTCGCATTTGCCATCTACCAGCTCGGACTCGCATTTGGAGGGCCATTTGCTGCACCGCTGAGTGAAACCTTCGGCAGGCGACCCGTTGTCTTCCTCAGTTTGCCTATCTTCGCCCTCTTTGTCATGGGTGCTGGATTCGCGCCGAACATGGCCGCACTCATTGTCCTCCGCTTCTTCGCAGGCTTCTTCGCAGTGCCAAGCTTGAGTTCAGGCTCAGGCACGTTGGCTGACATCTGGCCGCCCGCACAACGGTCCGGCCCAATGTCGTTGTATGTGGCGACACCTTTCTTTGGGCCTGCGTTGGGTCCGCTGCTGGGCGCCGCTGTGTCTGAGAACTTGGGCTGGCGATGGACCCAATGGCTGACACTGTTCTTCACCATAGTTTTGGTAATCCTGCCTGCACCCTTCTACATCGAATCTTACAAGCCTGTACTCCTCCGCAGGCGGGCAAAGAAGCGCAATTCCCCACTTCCACGGTTGCCGACCGAGGGCATGTCGGTGCCACGAATCATCCACACATACGCGACCAAGACACTCACTCGACCGATGCACATGCTCTTCACTGAGCCCATCATCATGGCATTCAACATGTACTCTGCCTTCAACTTTGGCCTGCTATACGCCTTCTTCGCCGCGTTTCCATACGTCTTCGAGACCGGTTACGGATTCAGTTCCATCTCATCAGGCCTCACATTTCTGGGTCTCGGTGTTGGTGTCATCGCCGCAGCAATAACAATTCTTATTTTCAATAGGTTTTATTACAAACCCAAAGTCCGCGCAGCAGTCACCAGCAAGGCACCGAAGCCCGCGTTCGCCACCTCCCCAATCCCGCCCGAGGAGCGACTTCCGCTCGCGATGCTCGGCGGGCCTAGCATCACCGTCGGGCTCTTCATGTTCGGCTGGTCAGCCGCGTATCATGTGCATTGGATCGTTCCCACGATTGCCGAGGGTCTCTTTGGACTAGGGAACATGCTTGTGTTCATGTCTTGTATGACATATATTACCGACACATACGGACCTTTGTACAGTGCGAGCGCCATGGCTTCGAACGCTATCCTTCGGTACATTCTTGGTGGAACCTTCCCGTTGTTTGCAGTGCAGATGTTTCGGGGGTTGGGTACGCAGTGGGCATGCACACTGCTAGGCTGTTTAAGTATCCTAGGCATGTGCTTGCCTTTCTTGCTTGCGAAGTATGGAGAGAAGTTGAGGTCACGAAGCGGTTATAAGAGAGACGGGTGATTGAGCTGATGGATTTGATTGTATTGTAATAATAGCAACACAACAAGCGTTGTGCCATCTAATACATTCCAAAAAACTGGAAAATTAGAATTCACCTTCTTCGTCGCGATGATAGAAGAACAACATTAGCTCACGTCTCGTATGGGTTACCCGTAAAGATACTGAGCCAATTTGTTACGTCAACCAATGAGTGTGCTCAGGTGGAGTGCTTGACAACGAGTATACAAGCCTATTCCAGACCGATACCATTTGAAAAAGAATCCGAACATCCGCAATTGCAAACAAACATGCCATTACACAAAAAACACGTGAAAACATTCTATTACTACGAGTGCCAGAGTCAAAGAATCCTGGCTGATAATTTCTTGTCAGTCATCCGAAAAGAGTTAGCCCTCATGTCATAGCGCAGTTGGAAATATCAACCGAAACCCGCAATGTCACACTCGCGTCTGCGCTGACGGATGAGCAGAGATTATAACCCTTGGGTGAACTTGTTCTATAAGACCGCCACTAGGGTACTCTTGCCAGCCAACAACACCAGACTCGCATCGCCAACCATGTGGACTCCTGCCAGCGCCAGAAAGTCAACCAATAGCAACGGGACGAAGAACCTCGAGGAGGGCAACAAGGCCTATGCTGCAACCTTCACACAAGGCCACCTGGCCCTCCCACCCAGTCAGAAATATGCTGTGTGTGAGTATTGCCGTCTCGATCTGGTCCCGGTCTCCCTACTGACAGAATTCTAGTGACTTGCATGGACGCCCGCATCGATCCAACTGCCGCCTTCGGAATTCCTCTAGGCGCCGCTCATGTGATCCGCAATGCCGGTGCATCTGCTCGCGACGCCTTCCGCTCTCTAGTCATCTCTCAACAGCTTCTTGGGACTACTGAAGTACTGGTTGTTAAACATACCGGCTGTGGAATGCTTACGTTCGACGACGAGACCGCAAAGGGGCTCGTGAGGAAGAACAAGGGTGCGGCAGCAGCGAGAGAGGTTGAGAATATGGACTTCCTTACGTTCCCTGATCTCGAAGTCAAAGTCAGGGAGGATGTGGCATGGTTGAAGAGCACGGCCATCGAGGAGGGCATTAATATCACAGGGTGGGTGTACGAAGTAGAAACAGGCAAGGCAAGAAAGGTTGTGTAAATGTTTCATGTCTCAACGCAGTCCGGTCTCAATATAACACGTGTTGCGCACTTCACGATGTCCGTGTATGTCGGCTCCGATACCCAGACTCACGGTTATTCGTACAAATTGTATTGGTCCACAACATCGTTTCCCTCAGGAAACACCCTTAGTTTACAAGCGCACATGATTTACAACACGTCAAGTACTCTCTGTGTAAGCTACCAGACGACGAGAGATCGCTGGTACCTGTCATCGAGAACCGTTGCTGCATGCGCTAGCTCGGCTTCGGTCTAGCGCGGAATTGCCAAAACACGGAGTTCGGACTGACGTCGCCCTCCGCTCATCTCACATTGCAGACTGACAACTGATATTAACGCGCATGCCGCGAGAGACGCTGTAGTGCAACCGTCCTATCATTCAATTATGGCAAATCTTTGCGAACTACCCGATGAGCTACTCTTGGAAGTTGTTCAGAACCTTGACAGCATACGCTCGTACGAGCCTCAATCTACAGCTTTCAAGTACAAAGAGAAGGAGAGAGCGCGACAACGCGAGAATCGTGTCAGACAGCTGACGCTTCATTCTCTTTGCCTGGTATCGCATCGCCTGCGACGACTCTCCCTACCGGCACTATACGGGTCATTCCTCGGCTGCACAACCTGGAACGGATGCGAACCACTCGAATTGTTCTATCGAACTATCAGCAATCCAGAAAACGCTGTCGGACTACCAGTCCGACTGGGTGATTATATTCGATATGTCGAGAACCGACTTTCAGACTACCTGGGTAACAGCCTCCATGATGATACCGAGTTTTATGGGGCTGTGAGTATGGTTGCTCGTTACTATGAGCTTCTGGCCACCGTTGTTCACTTCGCGCCAAATATCGAGCACCTATCTGTTGTCAGTCTTGAGACTGACGAAATCTCATTCTGGGTCCATCTTGTCCCCGAAGATCTCGGCGAAGGAGCGGCAGCATCGTCAAATCTTACAAGCCATGGTCTATCAAAGCTACGCAATCTATGCTTCCAAACCCATACGGAGGGCAGTTTCGGTTTCGAAGCAGCATGGTTTCGGCGGATATGCTCTTCGCTGGTATCTCTTCCGTCACTCGCTGATCTCCGGGCCTCTGGAGTAATGACCAGCGACATATCTCAGCCTCTGCCTGGAACGTTTGAGAAGCTACAGCGCCTGGACATCACAGAATGCATCCTAGATTTTGAAGAGGTCGTCCAACTACTTCAAGCATGCGAAAAACTCCAGCACTTTGCATGCGTTTGGACATTCTTGAATTGTGGAGCCGAGGCGCCATCCGACATCTACTCCGGATTGGTCAAACATGCCGATCGTCTGCAGACGTTGGAGCTGGAT
This sequence comes from Neoascochyta sp. HWLR27, assembly GCA_019775935.1. Taxonomy (NCBI): domain Eukaryota; kingdom Fungi; phylum Ascomycota; class Dothideomycetes; order Pleosporales; family Didymellaceae; genus Neoascochyta; species Neoascochyta sp. HWLR27. The sequence goes on from WODD01000270.1 coordinate 120,457, forward strand.
ATGCGAGAGGTGAGGTTCAATTTTGGAACAGGAATCAATTCGGAAGCACTGGGCTCGCTGCGACGTTTCACTCAGCTGGAAACATTGGTAATTTGCGAGACCAGTCTGCTCGGCAGCCGATTCTCATTACTCGATTTTCCGGATCAAATTCTGAAATGCAGAATGTCCGAACTCTTGCCCGGGAATCTCGAAAATTTGACCCTACTAGTCCAGAGCGATTATGGTTACGAAGATGATCGCCGACTTGACGAGGCGTGCAGTCTTTGGCACTTAGTCGACGACTGTAAGACTTTGCTTCCGCAGCTTCAGAGTGTCACTATTAAGGGCGAGTTTGAAATGAGCGCACCTAATCTTGCTGCCGCATTTGAGGATGAGGGTATAGCCTTCACCCTGGCAAATGAGTTGAAGCCCGTGTTGTACATCTAGTGCAACTTCACCTCGGAAGCCTGGCCATTGCCTTGGCCTGATGGTTATAGGGATTGAATTAATGGAAGCTTACCGCCTCAAAATCCTCAGCAGCGGAAAAACCTGAGAAGTCAACGAGTATTTTCCCACTCACTCGCATTCTGGTTGCGATAGCCACCTTCACCTCGGGTTCGAGTTTGCAATCAGTAGCGAATGCAACCTCTCCACCTCAGACTCACCTGAATACAATCTTAACAATCGGGCACAGATTTTCCACGCTGACTCTCACCTGACTGCAAGCTTGGACTTCATCGCAGCTCCCGTTATTGACGTCGCCTGCTCGCGCTAGTACCCTACAAGCACGCTCTCTTCAGCAGCTCTATTTAACCTCGAATCTCTCATCTCTCTACCAATCTACCACCGCCCTACCATAAACCTTCCCTTGAAGTCTTTGAGCCATGTCGCAATCGTCTCAGTCAGACCCTCGAGGGACCAAGCCCTTGGCCGAAGCCGAAGTCACAACCATTGACCAGTGCGAGCTGGGCGATCGGTCGGTAGGGATTGATGCGACAGGCCAATCTGAGGAGATTGCTATCTGCGAACACCCGATACCCATGTCTACAACATGCCCATCCACAGTCTCTAGCAACTTCGAAGATGCTGCCGAGTATCTAGTGACGATAGCTCCACAGTCAGCAGCAGAGAAAGGACCCAATCACACCTCTGGGCAGAAATCTGGGTCTGAGCAAGAGGTGGTTACAAGCATGGGACAAGAGAGTCTTGAGGTAGTAGCATATTGCACAGATGTTTTCGTCAAAGAGGATAAGGGCATGATGGACTGCGCTGATCAGAAAGTCACTGAGCTTGGTATGCAGACCGATGGCGGAACTGCGGGCGTCACTCCGCAGACACCCACGACAAGACCGCCAAATAACATGCAAGAAGATCTCGAAGACTCTGACGACACAGCCACGGCCATGCAAACACCAGAAGAACCATCTACCGAATCAACTACCAGTCCTGGGAGCGTTGATGAAGATTTCGACCAAGGTCAACATGTCGATGATCTTCGAGAGCGTGAAGTACCGAAGAGCTCCCCAATTGATCAAGGCATAGATCTACGAGTTCAGGATGCCAGCGATACTACCCAACCGCCGCCAAAACAAGAAGAGACAGTAATCGAAGCCCCCCAAACTTATCAGAAGATCAAGACGTCAACGCCCGCCAATGAGAGTTCCTCCCATGACGCTGAAGGGATCGACGCTGTACTGAAAGACCCTATTCGAACCCGAATTGCAGGATGCCCTCCTACTGATATAGAGAAGAACAGTATTAGCGAGCGCAGTGCTACCGATACAGAGAATGTGAATCCAGACAGGATCGACAAGATGACAGGTCCATCGGAAGATACAGCAAAGTCGGCTGCAGGAGTTAGAAGCATGCCTCCGCATTTGCGTCAGGACCGGTTGGCGCCACGCCAGTATGCTGCGCCGGTAACAAGGGTAAGCAATTTTGAATTTCCGAGGCATGAGGATACTAACAGACCTAAGGGAAGCTGGCCCGCTCAATCCCCTCGTCCTCCTCGTTCTCCATACCCCCCATCTACCTACTATAATAACCGCAACCCAGTGGATGCCGCAGAGTATGCCCGCATGAGCGCACGAGTGATGAAGATACGCGATCAGCTTCAAGCTGCCCAGAAAGAGAACGCCGAAATGCGCGTGCAGATTGAGACAGAGAAGCAGAAGAGCCTTGACGCTGCCATGTCTGATCTACTGACAGATCTTCTCCGTAAACAAGCGGGAGCTCTCGACATGAAAGCCAAAGCGCAGGTGAAACAACACGAGCTTCGATACCGTGAGCAGAAGATTGAGCAGCTAGAGGTATTTCTCTCCAAGGGCCAGAAGCAGTTCAGCCATGAACTAGAACAGCGCGGCATTCAGCCAGTGAGCGTCTTGGAAGCTGAGCGTATACGTACGGACTCGATGCTGGAACTGGAGCGTCAGTTTGCTAGCACTGAGATCAAACTTTCAAACACTTCAGACCGCATCCGCCAACAAGAAAGCGTGCTTGCGATACGGGAACAGCAGTATAAGGCTACGATTCGCGACGCTGTGGAGCGTGAGGTCAGGGAGAAGATGATTGTGGAGATGCAGGACCGGACCGAGGACCTGAAGAGTGCAGAGGCCGAGTACCAGTGTGGCTTTATCGAAGGCAGGCATATTGGTCGCAACGAAGCTATGCAGGAGACTGGCCGCAAGCACTACCTTGAAGGCTACATCGCCTGCGACCGTACACAGACGGCTTTGTATAAAGTGCGTAGTGGTCGCATTTCAACTGACAGTGACGAGCTCGCATTCTTGTTCGATCTCACCCGCCAGGAGAACCTCTTCAATCTTGGCCGCGAGGTGGGGATGATGGCTGGGCAAAATACAAAGAGCATGGATGAGCGTGTGGCCGATCAGGGTCGGGCTCGGGATACTATGACCCACAACACACAGACAAAGCGTGTACTGGATGTCGAGGACGGGCAGGTACAAGAGACGACCAACGAGTCAGCCGTGAAGCAGTACTCTGTACACTCGAGCCCAAAGTCAGGACCCGCGTACACGTTTGTCTCCCCTCCGATGTATCAAACTCCACTAACTTGACTTTCCAGCTCGTTCCCTAAGTGCCAAACTTTTGCCAGCTCTCTTCGCGGGGCCTCGAACTTGCACAATGGACATGTCGTGCTTGCCAATAGTGGCGCCTCTTCGCCTGAGTCGAAGCCGATCAAAGCTGCTGTCAAGGTGGAGAATACAGTCACGAACTTGATTGATCTTAGCTGATAACCTCGATGGGAAGGATGGAGAATTGGGATTCAATTCATTGATGAACACGAGCCTGCCTGCGTATGGGTGCAGGCGAATAGTGGTTACTAAGCATGGGATTTACAGGGGTTACAACACGGTCAATGCGTTTTTTCTGGATTTAATGGGGGCAACTCTAGGACCTCTCGCGGTCATTTTCATTCTTGAGCATAGTCTAATATTCAATGGGAGACAGTCACGGTTACCACTTTACATTTATTCACGTGCTCAGGCGAGTCGTGACGTCAGCCCAACAACAGTACGCGTCCAAAACCCTCAACACCCCACAAGATAATACCCCCCAGCTTCTATCATATGATGGCGACGACAAGCAAAAACGCGTACGTGACGCTCCTCACGCGGCCCAGCTACCTTGCCGGCGCGATTCTGCTCGCCTACAGTCTGCACAAGTACTCGCCCAGCACGCCCCTCATAATCACCTACACGCCCGACACGGTCGGCGAAGACAGCATTGCCGCCTTCCGTGCTGAAGCTGCGCACTCAAATATCGTCTTACACGCTGTCTCACATCTACGTCTACCCGAGGATGGCTCCGCACACGGTATGGTCGCCGAGCGCTTCATCGACACGTGGACTAAGTTACGCGTCTTTGACCTGCACGAGCTCGGGTTTGAGCGCTTGTGTTGGCTCGACGCCGATATGATGGTCTTCTCCGACCCGTCGCCGCTCGTCTTCAGCGCGGAGAACGACGCGTATCTACAAGGCGGAGATGGCATGCGCCTCATGGCAACCCACGTCTGCGTGTGCAACCTCGATCACGACTCCTGGGCGCCTGCGAGCTGGACGCCGCAAAACTGCGCGCTGACGCACCTCAATTCGCCCGACGAAGTTCCCGCCGTCAAGTCTGAGCCTGCGACGTTTGGCAACTTCAACAGTGGGACGTTCGTGTACCGCCCTTCCCCCGCCCTGTCATCCTATGTGCGTGATGTCTTCGACAACACACCACCAGCGGAGCTTCGCGCCATGAAGTTTCCGGACCAGGATTTTCTCAACGTTGCATTCAATGAGCGCTGGACTTCGCTGCCATGGAGCACCAACGCGCTTAAGACGTGGCGGTACTGGCACCCAAAGATCTGGCGTGACGACCGCGTTGCTGTGCTACATTATATCGTCGACAAGCCCTGGGCAGCTCGATTGGGTGAAGATGGGAAGGCAGGTTACCTCGGCAGAGATGGCGAGACACACAGATGGTGGTGGGACGAGTTTACCGCGTGGGAGAAAGAGCGAGAGGGGCAGAGCGAAGAGAAGTTGCTGGAGACTGTGCACAAGTATGCTGCAAGCAAAGACGGTAAGGAGAGCGACGAGATGCGTGCTATTGGCGGCGGAGCGCAGGACTATGCAAAGAAGTTCGTCAAGAGCGACGGTGCCGCCAAGGACGGAGACAAAGAGGAAACGCAGGAAGGTGATAGTGTGTCGCTTCCCAGACCAGTTAAGCCACTTGGTGAGAGGGGCCACGGGCGGGTTATCCGTGGGGGCAGAGGTAGGGGGAGAGGATTTGGGGAGGGATGGAGTGTCATGGACCCATGAGGCTTGGGTGAATAGAACCGCCGGGGTAGAGACATAGACGACGAGTGTATGATTTATGACCCCAAGCTCTCGTATTGTTGTGTTCGCGCGTCTGTCTGCTAAGACAATATTAACTGTACCATCTGTTGTGTTCTGTTTATGTAGGAGGATTCGGCGGGATAGCTCCTACTGCTCTCAAGCATTGCGGGCGTTGTTTACCGCAACCCTGCGCTTTTCGCTAGCTGTCACCGCCCCAAAAAATCATTTCTTCTCGACAATCCAAGTCCAACTCTAGTTCCAAACTGTTCTCCCAGAACTGCGAACGATTGCGACGAGCAAATACCTCAAAGATTTGGGGGACCTAGATAACGCTATTGAGGATTTGGCATAGACTGTAGACAGAGAACCAATAGGAGAGGTTCTTGGTATCAGATTTATGGAACTACGTGTTAGTAATCACTGCCAAAACCACTTCGAGTGCCAACATCCTCAGATGTTAAATGCTCCTACACCAACCACCTACTACTGCTACTGTCACTGCTTACTCTATCAAGCGTACGCTGCTTTCTACAATAGATTAATGCGAGTTGAAAATTAAACTCACGTTACGCCCTACATATTTGGGCTTAGCGTTATCTAGGTTCCTCAAGTATTCACGGTAGGTGGTGGGACTTCGGCCGAACTTATTGGCCAACCAGAAGTAGGGATGCTAGGGTCCAAAATCCGAGCAAATGTTGGCCATCACCACTCAATTCACCTGACTTTCACACTCCCACGACCCAATCGACATGAGCACAACCACTGAACCTCAGCCACCCGGTCAGATGACTTACGATGTAGTCCCGCAGCCTCCAGTCAAAGTAAAAAAGAAGCGCGGTCCCAAGCCCATGACGCTCGAAGAGCGCGCGAGGCGGGCATCCTTGAAACCCATCAAACCCAAACTCCGCGCTTTCAACGAAGTCAGTATCGCGCGCAAGATTGTTATAATAGAGTACTTTATGCGCCACCGAATCCACGAGCCACTGGTGGAGCAGTGCCTGGAAGGGAAAAGGCGCACAATGTCAGGCCTTTCATGGGACGGAGCGTGGCGGCCGCCGACGGTAAGGGAGGCTTCAGAACACTTCAAGATTCCGCCGGCTACTATTTCGAGTATCTGGATGCGTCGTGAAAAGATTGCTGAGCTGCGTGGAACCGGGAGGAAGAGGTCCGGGCCATCCAAACCGAGGCAGAAGAGGGTTGCGGCCCAGACTAAGGACAAGGACAATAACGATGGCAACGAAGATAATACTGAAGACGACAACGAAGCCAACGGACACAGTGAAGATGAAGAAAACAGCGGTGACAATAACCGCACCAACAGCGACAACGAGATCGACTCTGAGGGCATTCTGGAAACCGCTCCCGACGTCAGCCGCGCGACTGGAGAGCTAACAGCTCAACCAGCAGCACAATCAAAAACCCCTCCCGCAGCCCCTCCCGCAGTCACTCCAAATACCCGTCTAGCGGTCCCCCCGGCAGCTCAACAACAAGATGAACGACCATTCATATTTGAATCAGGAGCTAGACCAGTAGTACCAAAGCCGGTAAGGTACCCGGCACCGCACCCAGGAACTCATCTAGCACCATACCCACCGCAGTACCCACCACAATACTCCCTGCACTACCCCCCGCACTACCCACCACAGTACCCACCGCAGTACTCAGCAATACATCCAGCACCGTACCCAGCACCGTACCCGCCACAGTATCCTGGACAGTACCCACCAGCGCAGTATCCAGCACAGCCCCCCCAAACACCTCCGGCATCTCAACCATCAACGTATTCACCGGCGCACCCAACAACGTGGCCATTGAAGCGTGTACTAGCACCAAAACCGGCATGGCAACCAGCATGGCAACCAGCATGGCAACCCGCATTCCAACCGGCATCACAGCCAGCGCCCCGACCGGCTCCGCGACCAGCACATCAACCAGCATCACAACCAGCGCCGCAGCCGCCCGTACAGCCAACCGCGCAACCAGCACCACAACCACCAGTGCAACCAGCATCACAACCACCAGTGCAATCAGCACCACAACTAACCGCGCAACCAGCATCACCGCCAGCAGTGCAACCAGCACCAAAATCACCAGCCCAACAGCCAGCCACTTGAAGACGAGGCACGCACATAAGACGTGAATCTCAAAAGCGCCCACCTGCATTTGTGGCTGTTGTGTGTATAGAAGCGCTTGTATCTTGAGGGATGCAGGGATCTTGTGTGGACGGAATGGGTAGATGCGAGTGGGTAGGAGGTGGGCGAATGGAGACATGGTTTGAAGGGAGAGAGTGTGTGCGGTCAGGTAGAGTGCAGGATGTAGTTTGAGGCGAGAGTTTAGTCCGAGTGTACGCATTGAGAAGGGAAAGGATTGTAGAGTATAGGCATCTCTGCTCTGGACATTGCAAGGAGGGAAAGCAGCTTGTATGGGTATCATCGTAATTTATCATTTCAACCTATCTCATCGCCACATAAACCCAACACAACCTCGACATAGCTCTCACTTAGCTCCTGCCTTCCCCCACACGCTCTCGAACCCCTCAACATCGTCCTCCGTCAGCGTTGACGCCTCGCCAACTACCGGTGTACCCTGTGGAACCGCCGCGACGGCCATGGCTACACTCGGGCTCTCAGCCTCGAAATTACTCGAATACACGACGGCTGCAAAGGCCTGCAGCTCTTTGACCCCTTCGATTGCTACCAAATACTCATTGTTTGCCCCGGCGCCAATGGCGTGGGCTTGCCGACAGAAGACAGCAAGCGAGTTTGCCACTTTGGCTGTGACGTCTGCGTCTCCGCCGACCAGCTCCTGGACGCGCGCCGCCGAGTCGGAGATCGGGGGTATTTTGTAAGCGAGCTGGGAGATCTTGTTGTCAACGAGATGCGAGAAGGCGGCGTCCAGAAGGCGAGTGAGGACATGCGTGAAGGCAGGGGAGTCGATCATATCGGATGTCTCGTCGATAAGACGGCGTAGGCTAGTGGCAGTGGTTGGAGAAGTGGACTCCGACGACGAGGTCATGCCGGACTCGCGCAGAACATAGTCTTCGAGGTCTGGCGGGGGAAGAAGGAACGAGAGCCATTTGCAAGAGCGGCGTTCGGCTTCGGTGGCGCCTTCGACGCGCTTGCGGACGTCGAGAGTCAAAGCGGAGAGGCGCTCGAGGGTCAGGGCTTCACGGGGATTGACAGCGCCAAAGACCTCTGTGACGGCTGTGCGAACCTTTTCGAGAAGGTCCAGACAGCCGCGGTGCAGCAGCCACCAACTCAGGCTGAGATAGCGGCGGTTTGTCTCAAAGTCGTTGCCGTAAGTGGCGTCGGCGTCGTCGTCATGGTTCTCGAGGACTATACGAGAGCCCTGAGCTGATGGCGGGGGCGCAGCCAGCGATACGACCGAGGCGAGGTAGTTGCGCCGCCCGAGAAGGTTGAGCTGGATGCGAGTGAGGAGCGTGAGGAGGGCAAGTGTGTAGATCAGTGTGAAGGCGCGCGTCATGGCGCCAATCTTCAGGTCGTTCCACAGCTGAGCCTTTGTGCGGCGGGACCTGTCTGCCGGCGGCGGCTGTGATGTCGGTGTTTGCGTTTTTGTTTCGGGCACAGGCGGCCGGTCGAAGGGGATTCCACGCTCGTCGAGTGTAGCCTGACTGGCGTGGACATAGCTGTCCGTGTGCACGCTGATGCTACCGCTGCGCGTATCATCGTCGATGGTGTCGGCGACGCTGCTGGCAATCTCGCTGGGGCCAACGCTGCGAGCGAGGCGCTGGGCTTTCTGCTGCTGCAGTTCCTCGAGCGTGTTCTCGACTGGCAGCGCGTCGATAATCTTGTCTGTGGCGGTGGGCAGGATGGCCAGGACGGTGAAGGTGCAGTCTTCCTGGTTCTGCTCGAAGCGACGGCGGAGGCTGTTCAAGTCAGCCCATGTATTCTCAGCTTGTCCTACTGCACGCAAGACGAGACTCGTGGCCGTACTTCTCCTTGGCAATGCGCTCATCGGCCATGCGCTGTCGCGACTCGTTGAACTTGTTCAGCGCATACTGTCCTGCGAGATATCCTGCCCCAAGCACTCCCGCTCCAATTGCAAAGTTGGCCCGGTTCCGCCGCAGCCACCTCTTGGTCCCTTGTATCATGTCTAGTAAGTCAGGTTGTGTGCCGGCCGCCCGCTGGCGATCGAGTGTCGATGGGGCGTGTCAATAGCAAGGCGTGTGGCTGGATGGTGGCAGTTGAGGGTGGCGATGGATGAGGTCTACGTGGCTATCAGAAATCTGGATAAGGAGAGGGAACGGAGAAGTTGGAGAATGGACACGGCGTGTTGATGTAGACGATGATGTGATAGTTGGTTGATCAAGTGCAAGCGTGTCCCGCGTCTTTCGGCACCTGCAGCCGCCAACACGTTCAGCCGAGGTTCCCGTTTGGGAAAATCATCCCCCTCCCTGCTCCACCACCTCTCCACACTCGCCACTACAAGTCAACTGGGAAATACCAAGCGCGTCTTGATCGAACCTTGGATGTAACATTCTAACCGCGCAATTCTATAGGCAAATTTATCAACTTCGCTCAAACTCTAGCTTCTTCGCACCTTCCACACGCTCAGACGTCCCTTGCAATGCAGCGCTCCCGCGTCTCATTCCATATCCTCGGCCTTGATTTCCTCTATTCGTGTCCTGTATCAATTCATTAGCGTCTGTCCAGGATAGTTTTCAGATGTCTCCCCAGGCCGGAGATGGAGAGGAGACAACAAGAGAACCCAGCGTACCCTAATCCTGTCCATGGCCCCGAGGAGACGGGGAACGAGTAGCCTGCAAATGACAGCCGGCTACATATATAATTGACTAAGGAGATGGAGAGAGGATAAGAAAAAAAAACGATCATGACGTGGAAATCATGATCATATAGACATGACAAGAACTCAAGGAAATAGGCTCCATATCTCCAGCACAAACAGTTATTGTGCTGGCTAGAGCTTGGTTAGCAACCATAGGCATCTTGGTCTGGAAACTAGGCGGAATGCCTCTTTCCTACCCTCAACCTCTAGCTACCAAAGTCACTCTGGGAGCACACATGAGCTAGAGGCAAGATTCAAACGGCCTTTAGTCCAATCTGGAGTCCAGGCTTTCATCGTGGTTGGTCGGCGTCCAGAATAAGTTAAAGAATATATCCTCAAAAGGATTGGGAATGGTCAAGTCACTGGCAAAAGACGACAGAAAAAGAGCAGAACCATCGGAGGCAGGATCTGAGGTGTCGGGCCCGGGAAGTATGTCCAGCTCGGAATGGATTTGAGGTTTGTTGTTGTCAGAAGCTGGAAGTACATACCGATGAGATTGATTCGAGACCAAGGAGTCTCCTCTGGCGCTGTTGCTCGCCGCAAACTTATCGCTATCAAGAAGGGAAGAAGCCTGTATAGAACCTAGAGTTGCCGTAGGCTCCATTACGATGGTTTCGAAGTTTCGATCCGCGTCAACTTCTAGCAGAGTTGGCCTGGTAAACCTGGATCAGCACCATTCGAACAGTATCACATAGTACTCACGTCTTCGGTCTCTCCTCCGCCATCAAAGCCTCGCCACCCGCTGTCGCTGTATCAAGAAGATGTGTACACTGCCTCATTAGCCTTCCGAAACACTCATCGCGGCAACACCAACATACCTTTCCCTTCTGCCGCTTACACTTGGGACAAGCGCCACGCCGCCGTGTTTCCTTGTATGAAGTCTTCTCGTCCACTGTCATCTTGCGCTTCCTCTTGGACTGCAACATCTTGCCATCTGCGGCGCTGAAGACGAACTGCTGCCCAGACACCGCTTCGGCTGGGGCTACTGCAGCGATCGTTGTTGGCTGGCCCTGCATTTCTGCTAGCGCAGCCGAACAAGTTGAGCTAGCTGGAGAGTGCGAGGGTCGTGAGATGCGGTCATCGACTTGTCTATGCAGCACCGGCGCCGCCAAAGACGTATACATCGCGACTCCACCAGCCATGGGCATCGCTCTCCTAGCCTGCTGCATCTGGAATAACTCTTCTTGAAAGAACTCGATAACTGCCATGTGTTTGCGCTCACGTAGCGTGCTGCCCGTGGGATACGCCCGCTTGAGGTCATCGGCTAGCTCGTCTGAGTCGACGGGGTGCACGAAGGCGAGGCCGAACCATGGCGGTGTACCCTCGCTGGCGACTTCGTTTCTCCTGAGTAATCTGGGAGACATACTCGCGTAGTGATATTTGACGCTACTCGATTATAAAGGTCGGAGCACGCAGACTGAACATGCTGGATGGATAGACGGCGGAAAATCTCTGGGCGAGGCTGTCAGTATGTTTGGTACCCCCCAACTCCGTACGCTCAGCCAACTCGGTATAAAATTACGGAGTTGTTGGTTTCCCTAATGCGCATGTCATCCTCCAAAGGCGCCCCAGATGCTGATCCAAGCACGCAAGCTCATGTAGCACCACGACCTAGGAATAGACTTGACAACTACTTACCCGTAATATCAACCCCGTCAGCCTCTTGCGTAGATGGTCAGAAGGTGGAGTAGGAATACAGCTGCAGATGTCCACAGCATGCTTACAAAAAGCACGTGGTGCGCATCCATCAGGCAGCCATCTAAGTGGTGACACCGCCAAATGAGTGGAGTCCTAATTAGTTAGAATACTAATAACAAGGCGTCCAAGAAGGGTCACCGCATCATCGAATACGAATTTCGGCGTCTCCGGAATCCCACCCTAACTTCCACACAGCTGAAGCAAGCGAAGCAGCAAAACGAGGATTATTCACGTATCCGTATGAGGTAACGGGGCGTGCTTGATTGGCAGTGCTCCGCCACACACGATACCGAGCATGCTTAGACGAGGATCAGATTCGCGTGCGGCGCCTCGGAAGAGTGTCCAAGGCAGACTCGTGGGTATAGCTGCATGATGATATGACTTGCATGCGGTGACATTCGCCATGTAGCGCGTTTAAGGTTGGGCGGCAACTGGGAGCAAAAAAGCAATGAGCGCGAGCCACGCGCCTTGCACCACGCCGCTTCACTCTGGACACGAAGCGCTGACAACCGAGCTAGACGCCAACGTGGTGCGGCTCAGCTCTGGAGGATGTAATGCTGGACTTGTGGAGATTGGGTTGGTGTGACTGTGCGGCTACCTACGCTAATAAAGTGCTGGCGTGTACCGACGCGGAACGACGCCAGTAAGCCCGTCCCGACGACATATGACTTGGATACCAATACCCGAGAGGAACTTGTTTCAGGCAAAACAATGAGGCTTGACATGGAGGACCATAGGCTGACACGTTTAAACGCCCTGTTGGCCAAGCAACCTTGCCCCAAACACTGGTGAGCATCATCAGCATATGGTCAGGCCGTCACGTTTTGAAACAAATTCGAGAGTAGGCTGTCGAATCGTTTCGTTGCTTCTTTCCTTAGTGCTGACTGCCTCGTTCGGTAAGTGGCATTCTTCGGGGAGTATCAGTGGGTGGGGATACGCTAAATGCTGCAGGCATCGCATTGTCGAAAGGTATGCTTGTCCGGTTTGCTGCCCAATTGTGGACTGCGTAACCTTTGTGTTTAAAATAGTCGAAACCTTCGTAGGAAACCATGGCCGGAATTATCATGGTTAAGCGCCATATGTGATTGATCTAATGTTTACTTTTCAAAATTGTTCCATAGAGAATAACTATGTGAAAGCCGCTGCGCACAATGGTCGAAGGCCATCTTCTAATTGCAAGTGGCTTAATGAGGCCTCAAAAGCACTTTCATGATCGAGAGGACCAGGCAGGCACCGTAACAGGTCATGCCAGAATCTATTGCATGATAATAAAACAGCGCACCCTGATTCCAACACTCTTTCTGCGACAGACCCGGGCCAATTACAGACCAGTGGATGTTGAATGATGCTACCAGATCCCATCCTTCTGCACTTACAAGCACCAGCCTACTGACTACGGGCACCTCAAATCCGATTGACGTGCCTGTCTCAGACCCTTATGTCTTCACGCCCAATCCGTTGCCCACGTCTCCATATCTATAACACCACCATAGTTTTTCCGGTTACCCGACTGGATCTCCGTCTCCCTCGGGCTCCGAAAAGCATCGTACAAAGTAATTCCCGGTGAGTAGCCCCAAGGGTTCCTCCACGCGCCGGCCAATATTCCCTCAATGTCGCCATCCGCGAGCGTGGTCTCGAGAAAAGCAAAATGCAGCTCACCACCGTGGACATCTGGGTAGCAGTACGATCGTTTCTCGACACAGCGCACCGCAAAGTTGACGACATCCGTCGCGTCTTCAGTGCAGAACCTTGCAGCCATACGGTTGACGTGAGGGAGACGAGGGGAGATGAATGTCATGATGCGATCCGGGATGCTGGACGAGCGCGGATCGCAGTCCGGGCATTTCAGCGGCGTCTTTGGCGTGCATAGTTCACCACGCCATGCCTCTCCGTCTTCGGGTACCTCGTCCCAGTCGGCCCGAGCGGTAATCTTCGCGCAATGATCCCACCCCATCTCCGCCAGCCACTGTACCTCAGCGATACAGTCTAGATAGTGCCTCATCTCTACGCGAGGAGCACGCAGGAAGATGATTCGTGCGACAGAGTGGGCCATGTAGAGCTCTTTGAGCAGTGTTGTGGCTTCGTCGTGTACTACACGACACGACAGGTGAATTGGGGGTATGGGGTCCGGGACCACAAGAACCATGGGGATGGCGGGTGGTTGGTCTTCCCCTTGCTCAATCATGTATGGGGTGACGGTACGGTGCATAGTGACATTGCGGTGCGTGCGCGCGATGAGCTGCTCGTAGATCGCAAGGCGTATCTCTTTAGGGAGATCGAGTAATCGGAAGGGTATCGGTGAGTTTGGTTGCAAGTTCTTCATTGGCACTTGGCGGGGAATTTCACTCTGCGTACCGGGACATAGGTACTGTTGTCCTGGATCGTGGTTGATAGTTCGGGACATGTCGCTAGATACACACTTTTCATGGGTTGGTCTTTTTTCATGAGGAGCTGTAGTGACGTCCTCTATCCTGCATACAGTGACAGTAAACGTAATCGCTGCGGAATTGTCAGGCCTTACAAGTTGTCAACTTTTTTTACAGCGCGGCGATAAATCACGTAGACATTGCGACAAGAGATAAACCAGAATTGGTACCTGGGTCTAGACAAACCTCAAGGCGGCGGAGTTACCAAGACCCTAATCTGTCAAGACCGGGCCATCGAGAGGTGTTGTCCAGACCAAGTAGAAGCCCTGGCCGTAAGCTCAGAAGTCTCGGTACCACGAGCACTCAGTGATCACGGACCTTCCATACGCACAGGGTCACAGTAGCTGCAAAACAGATGTCATTGTCTTGATTCAGATTCATAGGGTAAGGATTGATTGATTACAGAAGTCGCACGACCGAATCGAGATATCGATACAAGAAATCTGCACAGGCCTGCCGAGTCCAACACCCAAGAAGTACAACGTGTATCTCAAGTGTATGCCTGGGGACATCTGACTCGGATACATATCGAAATTCTCTTTTTGGTTCCGGAATCGCGGTTTCGTTCGCACACATCGCTCGAAAGCTGTGGAGGTCTTTGAATTGCCTGAACCCAAGCCGTGACCGCCGCATGCCGTGCTGGATCCGCCGTCTGCAGAACAGACGGGGCCCTTGACACCTCTTCAATGTTGCCGGGAGCTGCCGTTGCCTGGTCTGGTCATGCGGCGGTCAGAAGCATGCTTTGAGCGTGTTTGCTTTACTGGGACTTGCCAGCCGAGTCAACCTTGGAGCGGAGATCGGCAGCAGTCGAACCAGACTGAGAGAAGTAGCGCGAGAAGACGGGCTGGAGGAAGGAGCGGAAGATGATCTGAGCGCCGCTGCAGGGAATTAGCTGGGAAGACGTTGAAAAGGCCGGATCAACGTACGAAGTCTGAGGAAGAGACATCCAGAGGAGCAGAACAAACTTGAAGGTGTAGTAGAAGGCTGCGCATGTCAGTTATAGTCGGGCCGAGTGCTTGTCGCTTGCACTTACGGAACCAGTACACGGCGCTGACAGCGCTCTCGAAGACCCTGGGTCGATTAGCAAAAGTAACAACTGGCGCAAAGTGTCCACTCACGTCAAGAAAGCGTAGACGACCCAGTACTGAACTATTGCGTTAGCAGTTGTCTGGAAGCCAATCCTGGCAGGTGTGGTGACCGTGCTTCGGCGAAACAGAGGGGGTGCATACCGTAAGCCACTGGAGTCAAGTTAGCACAATACAACAAGAGGCAAACTGCGACTGCCGTCGCAGATTGGAGAACGCACCTGAGTATCATCGGTCTTGGTGGCGGTGAACAGAGCGTTCAGGGAGTAGTAGCTGGGAATGACGAATCCAGCAATGTTGACAAGGAATTCGCCAGCGATGTTGAAGAAGATGAGGAAGAAGTAGAGGCCGGCAAGACCGAGGACGGCGTAGGCCTTGGGGACGGAGGTCTGCTTCTCGAAGTTGTTGAGGGCGGGGTACTTGGAAAGCTAGATAAGGCGGCTGTCAGCGAAGAGCACTCGGGCGAGAGGAAGCGCAGCGAGCAATCCATGGCAGGCATCATATTGATGCTGCAAGTGGCGGCGACGAGGAGGCGTCGGCGTGAGGACATGTGCATGCGCATAGGCACGGGCGAGGGTGTTTACCTCCTTGTCGAGCTGCGACAGGTGCGCCTGGGCTCTATCCTGGACAGACATGATGGCTGTGTAGCTGGTGAGGAGCTGGAGGTTGGGTGTATGGGTGCAGATGCGGACAAGTGATGGTTGTGGAGGTGAGGTGAGCGTGAGGTGGCCTTTCGGAGTGAGAAAGAGCGATTATTGTGGGATCGGATGGGAAGCGGCGTCATCGCTAACCAGCTAACCTGTTACGTCAGTGTCTGGCACATGCAAGCATGGGTGCGTTCAGGAGCTGCATGCTGGAGCGATTGCGCCCATGTCCCGTTTGCTTCGAACGGCTGGCACTGTGTTGGTTTCTGGCCATTCTCATGGTGCTGTCGCTGCGGGAGGCGGCTCCGCGGAACCAAGATGAAGGCGTTTGGCATGCGTGACCGTATTGCTGGCAGCAGCAGCTAGCTATCTATCTACCTAGCTACCGAGCTGCTAATAGCTGTCTGTGCAGCAGAGTCTGGCTGCTGCAGCCCACGTCTGGGCATCGTTTGTCGTGAATCGACTGCATGCGCATGGATGGATACAGCTCCAGACGCTCTCATTTTGCAGTCGACGCATGGTTGCGCTGCATCGGTTGCGTGACTGGACTGGGCTGCTGGGTGAGGTACACGCTTCGCGTTGGTTAGCTGCTTACTAACAGCCATTGGCCAGCAGTGGCCCAAATCTCGAATACTCGGAGCGCATCAAAACAACAACCAGCCTTGGAGCTCCGGCACAACAACACGACCACAAGGGCTGCCCTCTTGCCCGCGACCCCGCCTTGGCCTTGGATATACCTTTTCTAATATACTTACGTCGCCTCTGCCATTGCTGGCCCCCAGTCGCGTCCTGCCGCCGCCGCCGCCGCCCACGTCTTCCGTCTAAACAGACGCCGGACAACAATACCGCCAATCCAGTAAACACCCCCCAATCGCCCATACACACCCGCTTCGCGCCGCACCGTACCCCCTCCGCTCTGTCGCATCCCCTGGTCTTGCCTGTCCACCCTCCTGCCGCCTCCTGCGCTGCGTTGCTAGGGTAAACACAGCTTGGCACACCAGAACATGACCACCGACATACGCCGGTCACGCTCCAATACGTCCATGTCTACCCGCAGCAACCGCCCGCTCTCGCGTGCTTCCACCACGAGCGTGCATTCATTCGACCAACACGATTTGCAGGCACAGTTCCCACCACAGAGGCCTAACCATTACCAGCAACAGACACCCTACAATACCTCCTTCACGAGCGAACCTCTCCAGCCCGCTCTATTGCAAGCCGCCCAGCATGTCAGCGCCCAGGAGAATATGATGGGCACTTCTCTCGAGAGTCTTCAGCAATATCTCGGCTACCCTGCCGACGCCCCCAACCAGAGCCAGCCAATAGATCATCAGCACGGACACGCATACCACTCCTCCATGTCGCAGCCTCCGCAGCCCCAGTACATGACTCCTCTCATCGAGGTCGAAGACAAGAAGAAGAAGGGTTCAGCGTCAGGAAGTGCCACCAACGACAAGGAACTCCGTCAGATGCTGTTGCAGAATGAGGGTCGGAAGCTCAAAGACGTTGCCGCCGAGGTCATCCAGACAGACAGGACGTCAAAGGCCGAGAAGTCCAAGCAGCTTTTTGCAATGCTCTGGTGAGCCACGTCTCCTTGCGTAGAGAATCCATCTTCTGACGCGTTACAGGTTGAAATCCGTATGCCGCCTAGCGAAGACATCGGTCCCACGCAATCGAGTCTACTCCAAATATGCAGAGCGCTGTGGCACCGACCGGGTAATTCCGCTTAACCCAGCATCCTTCGGCAAACTCGTCCGCGTCATCTTCCCCGGCATCCAGACACGTCGCCTCGGCGTCCGCGGAGAGTCCAAGTATCACTATGTTGATCTGGCTCTCATCAACGATAGCGACGATGGCGACGATGCGCGACGACCGAGCCTCGGCCCAACCGGGCCCACTACGTTGAAGAGACAACAGTCGGCTGGTCCCAAGCTTGACTTCAATTCGATACCTCGATTGCCCGCAGACAGCGCCCAGTTCCCACCACGAGACTCGGGTGTCGAATCGACTAGTAGCCAGTACACACCTGCCTCATCAAAGGGCCTCCTCTTCACCGACATATACTCGAACCACTTCCGCCCTGCAACCGTGCGAACAAAGACATCGTACGAATATGACTTGAAGTTTCCTTCTTCCGAAGTCCTTGGTGCTTCGGACGTGCTGGAGATTGAGCTTCCAGACATTACACCATACCTCCCTGCCCGCACCGATCCCGACTCAGCCGACAACCTCATGGCAATGTACCGCTCGCATGTTACCTCCCTCGTTGACTCGGTGCGGTATTGTAAAGAGAAACAGTTCTTCCGACTATTCGGCACCTTTCACGGCACTCTTACTGTCCCCGTACAGAAGCTTTTTGCAGCACCTGAGCTGGCACCCTGGATCAAAGAATGCGACTGGATGATGTATCAGAAAATGATTCGCAATGTATCGCAGCTGACCCTGCAGGTCGCACCGCCAATTGTTCTCCGATTCCTCGACAACGTCGCCAAAACACTTCACTCGCACATTGCTAAAGTGTTTCAACCCCTGCCTGTCCACGTACTCGAAGCCAAACTCGAGCCAGCCACTCTGTTCGCCCATCTTTTGCGCCAGATGCTGCGAGTCAACTCCACAGCACACGCCGCAGCTGTAATGCTCACGGCCGACAACCATCGCACTCAGATGTTCGCGGACTGGATCTCACATGTCAACATGAAGCGTATCATTGCCAACGAACTGCCCGGGTCTTGTGCACACGAGGAGGTATACAACATCCTCACGACCGAGATTCGGCCTCTGCTTGGGCCTCTTCCGCAAGACATTCAACTGCCCACCGGGACCATTTACCGAGCGCCGTACCCGGATCCTCCTGCCGACCCCACAGAGTCTGTCATCGATCGTATCGCCGCATTTCTCACTCGACTACCATTCCGTTTCCCCAACGCCTCGGCGCGCACGATTCTGCATTGCATCAACGCACTCGGCTCTGCTGCGGTACGAGAAATTACGGTGGAGAATGGTGTCAGCTTCCAAGGATGGTGGCTCACAAAGGTCTTCGTTGATGAGATGGCTCAGTGGTTGGCGTCTCTGGGAGGATTTCTGGACCACAGCCCACCCAACTGGAACTCGCCCGCCTACTCTCCGGTTATCGACGAGTCGATAAACACTGGAATGACCAACGGGGGTAGCGCGAGCAATAACGATAGCCGATACAGCAGCTTAGACGCTGACTTCGGCCCGGACCAATCTTTCATGTCCACTGCAAGTAATGTTACGATGCAAAATTCTGGGAACCCCAGTCACGAAGGTGAGTTGCCTGACTCCTCTAGATCGCTGGAATGGTAGTTAACTAACACAAGATCATCAGTCCATGCTCGACGCTCTGCTCAACAGCAGTACGATGCAATGAGCTTCAGCTTCGATTACGATATCAACGCATCCCAACAAGATCCCAACCATGACGATAGCGGCATTGGGCTTCTCGACGAGAGGCTTGATCCTAAGTTCTCGACCAATCTGCAGCAGTCGCTCAAGTCACACCTCTCTCAACCCGGCCTTCCGCAGCTACCTATGGGCGCTCACTAGGTGGTACCGTCCTCTCCCTGACCGAGAATGTTTTTTCGCTCGATCTCATCAAAACGTCCTTCCAGATACCATTCACTACACGCTCTACGCGCTATGACGTCTCCGAACTTACGACTCCCCCCAAAACCTGTTGGTCTAATGGGAAAGTCTTCTTTATTGTTTCCTCGTCTGCACTGGTGGCGCAGTTCGCCCGGTGTTCAGTCTTGTTTTCTGGTTATTGTAATGTCGATGCCTCGTTTGAGGCTGGCCACACCCCGCCACTGGCTGTGCGCGTGTCACTTTGTTGTTGTTTTGCGTACTTGCACTGCCACTGCATCTGGGCCAGATCTTTTGTTGCACGGAAATATGTGAGATGTGCCATGTTCGCTTCATGTTTATAGTGTTCACTACCAAGAGGGTTTCTTGCTCCACCAGCACTGGCGTTAACAGTTGTCGCGCGCCTTTTCAGGCAGACGCGATTCTCGATTAGACGACGATCGAAGCTTTCCATCAATCCAAGGTTTAATCAGTCTTTACTTCGGCGCGGTGTGATTGTCGGGATTTGTGATGTCGTGCGCGTTGGTTCCGTAGCTATCTCATGTGCTCTCGGTCTAGTAGTCGTAATACATTGTATATTATCGTTGTGGTCTAACGAAGTCGGTATAAAGAGAACACAGTTTTCATTTGATGCGTAGTAAGTAGTTGCTTGCTCTCAACATTGCATTGGTATGTATCAACATCCACTGGCATAGTGAGCCGGCTTATCTGCGGCAAATGTCTGGTAGCCGAGCCAGCTACCAGAGGTGCTTCGTCACCTCGATTTATCCTCGTCACCTTCTCGCTCACCCACTTACTGGGCCCAATATTCTCGGTCAACTTTCCGAAATGGCTGCCCCAAGCCAGTCAAGTACCCATTGCGATGATCCAATTCGGTTACACAACTTGACTCCTGAGCTTCTACTCCAGGTTGCATCGTACCTTTCGCAGATGGACCTCCTTACTCTATCATCGACCAACAAACACCTCAAGGAGGTCACGGAACCTGAGCTTTTCAGAGAATTTATCCACACCCAAGACCATGGCGTATTGGAACTGTTCATTTTGAGGATCTTGGAACGCCCTTACCTTGCGAAACACGTGCGCCGGGTCCGACTGGGAAAATACTATCACTTGGATGACCTGAGCTCAATGCTCGACTTTCTAGAGCTTTTCGAAGATTATGAGCTACATAGATATCAGAGGTTTTCCGAGGCTGCGGTTGAAGCTGGAGTTATCAAGAAAATCTCGCCGTTTGATCAGTCAATAAAGTCTGTTATGAAGAGAATGGATGCAAGCTCGAGCGGGTACTCGTCGCGCTCCGATCAAGATTGGTATGCATATTTGTATGACGACGATGTTAGAATTGAGGATGTCACGTACGACGTTCAATACTGCAGACTTCTCCAAATTGGGTTCGACGAAGCGTTAGTCATACTTTTAATGGCGCTCCTCCCCAACGTCCACGAACTGGAACTCTGGGACGTTCCATGTCATCGGTACTCTTTGCCCTGGCGTGCGGTGCATCAGTTCCAGGCACTACGACGCCTCAAAGCAACCGGGTTCGACGACGAGCATCCTTGGTCTTTGCCAATCTTCCACAACGTCCTACAAGGCGGCAACCTGCAAAGCTTACAGGTATATCGTTTGAACACCGAGTCATCGCGGATTGAAGAAAACACGCATTGGGAACCCCAGGATCGGATTTCGCGTGGAATCACACTCTCGCCCAGATCAACCAATATCACGCATCTGGTGTTGGAAAACTGCCGCATCTTGTTGAGTGATATGGAAACGATCCTTCAAGCTTGTGCGCCTTTGAAGTCACTATTTTTTTCGTCACCTGATGCAGATGAGGATAAAATCGGTTACACCGTACCGGTCATGGTGTATATGCTCGAGGCACACAAGGCCTCTCTCGAATATCTAGCTCTCAATATGGCTGTGGAGTGGGAGATTGATGGATATTTCGTCCCTTCGCCGTCTTTCCATGATTTTCTTGTCCTCAAAAAGCTCGAAACAAACTCAATCACCTGGGCAGAACTTCTCGTCGCGGACCAGGACGAGGCAGGGAATTTAATGCTTGATATGCGCCTTCAGATGATCGACTTTCTTCCCCCTTCTCTTGAAGAATTCATAATCCAGGAATCGTGGAATCTTCACGGAAGTGAGCATTGGAACTACAAACATTTCGAGTCCATCATCCTCCAGCGCAACAAAAGACTACCCAAGCTCCGGGATATAGTCATAGTACAGATTGAGGAAACAGCTGCACAGTTGCGTTACGAAGAATTTGCAGCGATGGCGGTGAGCGCCGCTCAGAGAGGGCTTTGCTTTTCGTTAGCCATAGAGTCTCAGTATCTTTTGGCTCATCGAACTCCCTTCTCCGAAGATCGTAAAGCGTAGAAGAGACATTTATAAGCGATTTGTTCCGGAAACCCTTCCGTAACTCGATCATGTTCCCCACGTCAGGTTGTACATGCACTAGAGGTGACGCGAGAGCTATGATCTTCAGAAGGTACCGAGGGTTGGGGTTGGTGGAAACCCTTAGAGGTGAGATAGCTATATATCAATACATGAAAGAAACACATCAGATGGAGGTCCATGCACCTATGAACGCAAGGTGATATGAAAGCACTTTCTATGCGTCACGAGCATTGTAGGCGTGACAAACTGTAACTTGATTCTTCGAGCGAAAATGACGTCGATATCGAAACGTGACAACATCTCCATGCAACTGCTCAAATCCCAAGTCAGTCTCAATTATGATTGACGGGCAGTTGCGACTTATTGGATACCCTGGATATTGTGTTAGGATCTTGCCCAGCTTTACCAGGTTCAATTTATCTAGTGTGAACCCACCTTCCTTTCCAAGCAAAGCAACACCACGTTAGCTGTTATTGACAAGCCTCTAAGCACTCTGAAATCGCCCACGTTGATCTTGGCTTCGGTCGCATCATAATGGGTAAAATGCACGTGCGGGGGTATGAGTTCTTACTGATTCAGACTCGTCGTGCATGCCGTTATGCGGTGTTGCTTCCTGCGTGTATGGTGTGCGATGGATACAAAATAACTGGTTATTTGCATCGCATTGTAATTTCGAATACTTCACATCTACCTCTCAGTTATTGTGGGACCGTATTTGCAGTTTTCATACTGCATATTGGTCAAGATGCTCTTCAACGTAATCAGGTGTCTCTGTCTTATCGCTGCCCACACCACAGCTGCAGTGGTTCCACGCCAAACGTCCCCTCAAGACCTGCGAGCAGTCTCATTTAACATCCGATATGCTGCTCCAGCCAGCGTATACGAGCGGCCGTGGTCGACTCGCGGGCCTCTCGTCATCTCCCAGCTGAAACAAGCAACCACCAGTGCCAGCGGATCCGGCAGCGTGCCCATCATCGGACTGCAGGAAGTTCTTCACCAGCAACTACTCGACATAAAAAAGGGCCTGGGGTCGAACTGGGCACATCTTGGTACAGGCCGCGACGACGGCAAGCAGTCTGGAGAATACGTGCCCATTCTATACAAGACAGACACGCTAAAAGTGCTCGCAAGCACGCAAAAGTGGCTGTCTAAAACACCAGACAAGCCATCTTTATGGTCGGGAGCTGGCAGCCGGCGCTACGTTGTCGCCGCCGTGTTCGAAGTCATTGGAACAGGGAAGCGCTTCATTGCCGCGAACACGCATCTCGACAACGTCTCGCAGGAAGCACGGGTCGAGGGAGTCAAGATTGCGCTGCAAACGATTCGCGCCTTACAGTCGCAGTGGGGCAGCTCTCTTGGCGTATACTTGACTGGCGATTTCAACTCCGAGCCGGGCAGTGGAGACGCGTACGGCACGATTGACAAAGACCGGTATCTTGATGACCTTTATAACCTTGCGACTGCGAATCAGCGGGCTGGGCCGTATGGCACGTTCAGTGACTTTGACCCCAAGGCGGAGCTGAACAATCGCATTGACTTCATCTGGATTGGTCCGAACGCTGCTAATGCGTGGGCTGTGCGGAAGTACGAGGTCTTGTCGAATGTTGTGGGTGGTGTCTATATCAGTGATCACAGGGCTGTTGTGGGCGATGTCACTCTTCGTTGATTGAGTGTGGTTCAGGTGGCGGCTTCCTCTTAGTGAGTAAAGGACATGTCAGTGTGTTGTAGTGTCAAATTTATGAATAGATGTAATTGCCTCCAAGACAATCTCTATGATGTAGTTATGCGTGATTGAAGCGACTAAGGAACGCTTTCGCTTCGGAACATATACCGCCAACTACTAAGCCTGAACCTGGGGAACAGCAGTCTTATCGCCTTGATCTTTCGCAGGTGGAAACTCGCGCGAGTCCCTGGTTTCATCTGGAATTTTTCCATCTAGACTGATCACCCTAGCTAGTTGCTCCTCCGCGCCGGGAGCAAAATCGCGGTACTCGGAGCTTGTGCCTAGTCGGAAGCCGAGGTAGATGGTCATCAAAAAGGTGACACAAAGCATCGCAAATACAGTCCACTACGAACATGTTAGATTTGCTGAATATGCGTACGATCAAGGTACTTACGTTGCCCATCGGGTAGTTTGGACCGTCAGTCGCGGGAAAGAGGAATGGTGCACTGATTCCTCCGCAGTTGGAGATGGCGATCGTGACTCCTGTAGCCAGCGCCGTAGCAGTAGACCCCGAAACTGTGGCTGTGCGGTGCGCAAGGAAAGGCATGACGGCAGAGTTGGTGCAAGCGATCAGGAAGACTGCTACGTAGCGGCCGATCCAGTTGCTCACAAGGGCCAAAAACAGGTATCCAGTTCCAACGAGAACAAGACCCACGAGTGCGTGGCGAATACGCTCTTTGGAGTGATCGGAGTGCATACAGTTACCGATGATGATGAGAAGACCAAAGACATTGGGCGGCACAGTCAGCAACTGTGCAGTATAGCCTGAGAAACCGAGGTTCGCGACAATGGTCGGGGAAAAGTACGAGAAGCTGTTCAGGCTGTTGACCATGAAGAAGTAACTCAGGGCGTAGATCCAGAACAGCGGATCCAACAGGGTCTTCTTCGCGATCTTTACGTCCCAGTTCTTGTCTTCTTTGTTCGGCGCGAATAGCCCCATACGTGCGACCGCAAATGCACGTTCTTCCTCGGTGAAGAACTTGGCGTCTTGTGGGAAGTTTGGCATCCATACCCATACGACGATTCCGAAAAGAACAGCCGGAATACCGGTCAGGATGAAAAGCCATTGCCAGCCTGCGAGATTGGCTTTTCCGTTGAGGAAAGAGATGCCGGTCGCAAGAAGTCCGCTGAAGGCACCTGCAACAGCGACGGAGCCTGCAAAGATGGCCAGCCGGGTTGCGCGCTCAGACGGCTTGTACCAATAGCATAGGTACATGACGACGCCAGGGAAGAAACCAGCCTCTGCAACTCCGAGGAAGAATCGGATGGCCAGCAGACCCCCATAGCTTGACACTGCCGCAGTGCATATGGTGATGATACCCCAGCTGATCATGATCCGGCCTATCCACACCGAAGGGGAGAAGTACTTCATGGCGAAGTTGCTCGGCGCTTCGAAGACGACATAAGGTACGAAGAAGACTGCGACGGCGATGTTGTAGCGATTGCCAGTCAGACCAAGTTCTGTGACGATGTTGCTTGCAGGCACATCGTTGTTGAGCGTTCGGGCGTTGCCTAGGTTGACCTATATGGGATGTCAGCTCCTGCTCCTGTCACACCTCATCAGAAAATTGTCAACTTACTCGGTCGAGGTAGTTGATTAGGTAGGAGATGCAAATGAATGGAAGGATTCGCATGTCGATCTTGCGCACGATGCGTCGCTCCATGGCCTTGTCATTCAAATCAGGGACACAGAACGAGCCGGTCGGCAATGTTTGCTCGACATTGTCGATATCATTTTGACTCATCTTGACCACTCAATTCACTCGGAAAGACAAAGGTCAAAGGAATGTGTTGATTGCGCGCTGGCAGTGCAGCCAACCGCTTTATTATCAAGACTTGCCATGGCCGAGGTATGCTGTTGACGAGGTAGCGCGAGCTCATCTGTCTTGGAATCCTGGCGGAGAGATAACAAAGATAGGTAGATATGATGTTGAGATAGGAAAATTCGACTATGGGTGCTACTTGGTTGCTGTGTAATTCTGACACCTGATGAAAACTATTTCGCGTGGGGCGTAAGGCTTAGGATATGCAGCCCCCTGGCGTGAGCCAATGATTGATGGGACCGACCATAGATGGTCCGATAATCCGATATCGGTGCTATTTGGAGCGTGAGGAGCGGCTGTACTCGTCGGCGGATGTTATAGGACAGACATGTCGGGTATTATCGCGCGCCAGCGAAAGCGAATAGCCGGGGTATCTCAGTCATAGTGATAAGCTCATGGTAAATCCGGAGATGGCTCCTCAAGCTCAATTGACATTCGGCCCGAAGAGGCTCAACACGGTGACATCTCAGAGTTCTGCTGCAAAGACGGGAGATGTAGATCTTGACGTGACCCGAGATCCTATGTCACGTGATAGAGTCCTAACAAGGTACTCGTCCAACATTGAAAAACATAACGATGGTAGCTCCAGCATAAAAAGACTGTATCTTTCGATCTCAGCATGAGGTTCCCCTCTTCTAGATGACTGGGGACTTCGGGGGTGCGGCTGTTACCCCACATGTGGGCCGCGCACGAATGGGGTGCAACGGATTCTACAGTGGGTAGTTGCCGATACCGAGGGCACTGCGTCGTCACTTTGCCGTTGTCATCATCGAATTGTTAGCCTCTCGAGCTACAATAATCCAACCATGGCATCCACGGCGCTGCCACTCAAAAGATCGATCTTGTCGTGCTCTGGACCGACCTCGTGAACTTCCACATAATCTCTTTGCTTTTGCAACTACCACGATGCCGGTCCCTACCGCTCACGACCTCGACTGCCTCACGATCGCTGAGCTGCAGGCCTTGGCAGCCGAGCGTATGGACAAGCAGACCCGCGATTACTATAATGAAGGCGCAGACTCGGGCTCCACGCTCGCAGAGAACTCATCTGCATACGACAAATACCGCATCCGCCCACGTGTCCTACGAGACATCTCCGCCATCGACACCGGCACATATGCATTTGGAACAAGACTTAGCATGCCGATTGGCGCTGCGTCAACGGCGATGCAGTGCCTCGCCCATCCCGACGGCGAACTTGCCACAGCGCGAGCGTGCAAAGAAGCAAACGTTGTCATGGGGCTTAGTAGTTTCGCAACAAAGACTTTGGAAGATGTGAAGGATGCGATTGAAGATACCCCTGCAGCGCTACAGCTATACCTGTTCGAAGAGCGAGAACACAGCATCAAGTTGATCAAAAGAGCCAAGGCCAAGGGCTACAAAGCGGTGCTTTTGACGGTCGACACGCCTGTCTTGGGTCGGAGAAATTTAGAGATACGGAATCAGTTCAAGCTGCCCAGTCATCTGAAGATTGCAAACTTCAGCAACCGTGACGAGGGCAGCGTGCAGGCGGGGCAGTCAGAAGGCGAGACGCAAGCGAACGAAACCCGCAAGAGGGCCCAGACCAGTACAGCCGGGTATCACGACGGCGAGAAACGCGTTCTACCTTCGGGAGCGATCACCTTCCACACGCATGCAGCAAATCCGACCTTGACTTGGGAGCGCGATGTCGCCTGGCTTAAAGAGCAGTGCCACCCCGAAATGGAAGTGTGGGTCAAAGGCGTCGCAACTGGCGAAGACGCTCTTCTTGCATGCTATCACGGTGTCGATGGTATTGTCGTTTCAAATCACGGCGGTCGCCAGCTCAACGGAGCACTAGCGACCCTTGATGCATTGCCCGAGGTCGTTCAAGCTGTACGCAGCCAGAACCGCAGAATACCTGTGCATGTGGATGGAGGCATTCGCCACGGCACTGATGTGTTCAAAGCACTTGCGCTTGGTGCAGACTTTGTGTGGGTCGGCCGGCCAATCCTCTGGGGTCTGGCGTACAAGGGACAGGAAGGGGTTACACTCTGCTTGAAGTTACTTGGAGATGAGTTCAGACTCTGCATGGGACTTGCCGGTGTAACAAAGGTCGAGGACATTGGACCCGATTACCTCGTCAAGATTGATAAGAGCGGTTTCACGAGTCGACTGTAGTGGTTCCTGAGGTTTTGTATTAATCGTTGTAAATTTGACTGCAAAAAACTATCGTACACGACCCATTAGGTGATTCGAATCGAAGAGCTAGAAAGAATGGGTAGGGGTTTGGCGTGAAAGCACCCTTGGTATGCATGACCAGAGGGTGAGGAATGCGGCTCTCGTTGCGAGACTTCGAGTCCAGGTCAGGGATGCAAATCAATGCTTCCTATGTAGCTTCCGCGCCGCCTTGCCCTTTGCGACCTCTTCAACCTGTGCATAGTTAGCAATATGACCAGCACACGTTGCAATCAAATGTTGCAGTTTACCTGGTCTAGCACGTCTGCATCTGTGCTCTTACTTTGCACAAACACTAAGCTCGTATCCGGAAAAGGTCTCTCTGTCCCCACGTAGTTACCCTCCTCGTCTTTCGCGTAATGTTTGAGGTAGCAGTCTCGAGTCATTTTCCGCACAATTACTGTCCGTCGCTTGATCTTGCCTGCACTCATGAAAGGCACATAATCGCCTAGAGATGTCTTTGGCACAGTGTGTATCATGGGAACGGAGATGGTTTCATCTGGATCTCCCTCTCGAAGGGATCGCATATATGACGATGCTGTGTACGATGGTGGGTCCTGTGTCGAATACTGCGGTGGTGCGGGACTGATCCCGTTAGCAGCGATTCTGATGTAGGAAATCTTGGACCTAGATACACACCCCATACCAGAACATGCGTTTGTAAGAGCTTCCATCTTGATGTCGCTCATTTTGATGAAGCACTCCTATAGGAACAAACCCTTTCAACCAGTATATCTGTATCAACCGCGTTGATATCTCCTGGATGCGTTTGCGCGTGATCTTAAATAGAACTGCATCGTCATACTGTCTGCCTTATAATCTGCACTTGATGTCTGCACTAATGGTAAGGCTTGTTTGCCATTGGATTTCGCGTTGATCACAACGCACTATATGATCTAGCTCTTGGCTCAGCCTCCAGATATTTCGTCAGCGGTGGCTGGTGTGTAGATCCTACCCCGCATCTTGACAAGTGATCACCCACGTCTCATGCCTCGCAAGCAAACACACTTGCGGATGAAATTTTTAATTGTAGACAGTTTTCCCGCTGAAGGCTTTATCCTGGACCACTGATCATGGTTCAAGCATACCACCGAAGACGGCGAGCTGTGTCCGACCAAACCGATGGGATCGCAGTCGAGAGACTTTGCTTTGTCGAGCTACATCGAAGTCGACCAACCTACTTGTCCGACAGATCCCATTCAAACACAAAATACGTTTGGTAAGTAGCTAATGGCCTGAGGTGACAGAAATATTGGAACAGAAGTGCTTTGGGTTTGATGGAATGAATGAGCAACTCAATGTTCTTAGACGAGGACCAGAGATGGCTATCTGTCTGGAACATTTTTGAGCCGGCGAAGTTGAACATTCGAACATAAAGTACTGTGAAAGCGAGCGAAATGGCAAAATCAGTCCCATTCAACTGCAGCGGGTGTCGAGGTTGGAACGTGGTATTTTGCGGGTTCGATGAAGCGGTGGGAATGTTACAACAACCATTCCTTTCGCAAGGAACAGCGAATGACATCGTCAGATTCAGGGCATGGATGAATTGCAGGGCTAGAAGCTGAGCGGATCGCACAAATCAGTGAGCATGTAAATGGCTGCTCTTACCGCTATAATTATCTCGGCCGAGTGTTGCGCCACATGGAGTGCCTGAATACGTCTCTGCTGTCCAAGTTGCGCCAAGGATAAGCTGCAGGCAAAACGCGTACCTATCACGGCCTCACCTTCGACATACGGTCGCCAAATCATCAATGCGGGAACTCCGTTCCCTTTTAGGCTGGGATGCCTGATCTTGCTTGCTTGGGGCTTGGGTAAGCACTGCCCCGTTTTATGCTTTGTTGGTTCTTGGCGATGCCAGTCTGTGCATAACCACATTACAAGGACCAGACATGAACAGAGCTGCTATGAGCTAAGTACTGGGGGTAAATCTATTTTTTAGCGTGAACTCATACCTGCTTACCAAGGCTTTTACCGTTATTGCTCTGACCGAACGAAATCGAGAGGAGGATGCCTCGCAAGAAGCAAGGCCTACGAGCCTACCATCACAAGTCAAAGGACGGATGTACACTATGCAAGCACAGGCGGGTGAAGGTATGTAGAAAGCAGTTTGCGCTCAAAGTTTCGATGCCTGAATTGCACCTTGAACTCGCAAGTGTCTAACAAGCATAAAGTGTGGCATGCAACAACCAGTTTGCGCTAATTGTGTTCGTCGGGAAGAGGTCTGCCAATACCCAGCAAGCTTGAACGATCAAAGCCTACCTGCGGGAGAAGGAAGCGAAAACGAAATTCCGTATGCATCTACCTCTCAGGGTCCATGGCAAGAGCGCGGTCATGGTCTGGTCCAATATCAGGAAAATCACAACACCGATGCAGCCTCTATTACGCGGTATGTAGAGTAAGACTATGTGCCTACTTCTCATATGGAAGTCATGGCCCGAGGTCACATAACTGACATATCCTGATAGCACAATCGAGAGTAACACCACTTCCGGACTTACTACAATGACAGCGCTGCAGTCGCTGCTGAATCGATCCTGGTTCTCACCTCCAGAGACTGTACTTTGGACCACAGCGCTCAGCAAAACTATGAACAGGTATCAGCATATCGGCCATTGCATCTTCAGTCTTGTATACGTACAACAGGACCTCCAGACTAACCCAAAGGGTGGAGTTGGGAAGCTTGCGTACCAACACCAAGTATCAGCATCGGAGTTCTTCAGAAAAGACATAGTGGTGGGTCATCGGAGTCCATAAACCATCCCTCCCTTTGTCGTTGTATGACCACTAATGTTTCCAGGTGATTGACGAGCACAACTGGGTCTCCGCAACCACCTTCCACATCTTTACGCTAATTTTCCTTTTCCTGACACAATCTTTCTGCAAACAATCTGATTTTGATGTCATCAGAACCTTGCAGATACTGAAGCATGGAAGCATTATAGGATCGCAGGTGGCTCCTTATATCCAACGCACAGTAATGTGGAGCCATATATTGAGGAGAACTGCTGTTTTGTAAGTCAGATCCACGATTTGCATACACTCTGAACATTCATGGGCTGCTTGTAGGAACCAAGCGACGGTGAACTTATGCTGTTTCAATACTTCTGTTCTAGGACGCTGCTGACCACTCACTGCAGGGAAGAAAGTGATCGCGCCCTGCAAGCGAGTATGCGGGCTCTGGACAAGATTATTGCAGAGCGTCATCAGAATCGTGTCGATCTCGGCATACAAGAGGAGCAAAGTACAGCGGTAAAGAATGCTTACTCAACGCTCTGTATGTGGATCGCTTCGTGTTCTGGGAAACCTCGACGGTGGGAGCAGTATTGTGCTTGGCCAAGCTCTCTACAGCCTGAATTCTTCGATGCCATTGCGAATTGCAATGAGATCGCCCTGTTGCTTCTTGTATACTGGTGCGCATTCCTGTACCGTGCCCCGCAACCAAGCACACATCTGTGGGCTTATCGAACAGCGCAATATGCTCTGAGCAGACAACCGAATCGAGATACTTGGAAAGACCTGTTGTCATGGCCAATGAATGTTCTCACAGCGCCACTGAGAAACCCATTTCAAGGTTGATCGGTGTTTATCCTAGAGTATATAGAAAAATAGATTCAGTGCTTGCTTGTCATTAAGGCTCATCTACCTATTTTATTTATCTGTTTTACCGTTCTGCTTTCTTTATCGTACATAGCTGCGTTAATATGATAAAATTTCATTTGACTGATTCATGCATAATTATGCACAGTTGCTGCGCCACTAGAAACAAGACAACGTGCAACCGACTGGATTGACCATTTAGCGAGGTTGTATCGACCGTTCTGGTAACATTCTGTAGGCTGAAGTCCGCTTTGACGAAATCTGCAGGCGCACTGTTTTCAAGCTCGTCATGCATACCCAGAGCCTACGGATCAAGACCCCAAAAGTTCCCCTGCCAGCATGAAGTGTGTCCTAGGAAGTGTTTCCGCCCAAGGACATTAGGTATGTTAAGTTTCAACCTTGCAGGCCCGAAGAAGTGCCGACCAGATATGCATTCCTAGATCGTGCCTACCGTACCGCAAAGAATGTGCATCAAGGGACGACTGCTAGGTAGGTGTCAAAAACATCCGCGTTTCATCAGGCGATCACCGGATTCGGATTACCCTGCATCACATCAACAGGGTGAAAATTCCTGCCATAAAGCCTGTGGTCCTGCTTCGAACGTCGATTTCATGTATGCAGGTTCCCTACGATTTGTTGCGCAATATGGACTTCTTACTATCCTTTTTCCGAGGAAACTCAGAGGCAAAGGTGCTGCCTGGCGTAGAGGAAGATCAAGTGTATCCTGTACATATGCTTGATGATACGACAACGCTTCGAGGTATTGTTGTCACTTGGACAATGTGCTTCAATGATGCAATGGATGCCGACAAACTCTACGGCGCATTGTCAAGATTGTTGGAAATTGGAGACTGGAGAAAACTGGGTGGACGTTTGAGACTCAACGTGAGTTGAAAACCAACCTGGCTTTTCTTCTGCTAGCAGATGTTGACTTTTCCCCACAGAATGGAGCGCTCGAGATCTACGCTCCCTTCACCTTCACACCAGAGCGCCCCGCTGTATCATACACAAAACAAATCTTTGATATCGCAATCGAAGACCACCCTACTGCAAAACTGTTTCCCAAAATGACAGAAAACCCATCTTTGCATCCAGGGCCTCAAGAATTCACAGCTTTTGCGACTCGTGATGATGCCCCTCGGACCATGCAAGATTTTTTTTCTGGAGACGTGCCCCAATTGTCGCTCCACGTCACTTCATTCAAAAATGCCACCACTGTGGGTTTATCCTTCCCACATACGCTTATGGACGTCATGGGTCAACAAGCTTTGCTTCACGGCTGGTCACTTGTGCTAGCTGGCCGGGAGGCCGAAGTTCCACCCGTACTTGGTGCGCGGGAAGATTTTTTGAGATCAGTTACAAAATCACCCGACTGTACAAGAGAGGAGTATATCCTGAAACCAAAGCAAATGAAAGGATGGGCTTTGCTAGACTTCACAATACGTTTCGTCTGGGACTTCCTGTGGTATAAGACGGTAGAGACACGCACGATTTTCCTGCCAAAGCAGACCGTATCCAACCTACACGCGCAAGCTAGAAGCGAACTGCATGAACTCAATGAAAAAGGAGAGGAGCCATTCATCAGCGAGGGCGACGTCCTCACAGCTTGGGGGATCCGTGCGATTGCGTCGTCGTTACCTCAACCACGGCCAGTGACTGCGATACACGCCCTCAATTCGCGGTTCCGACTTCCGTCATTAATCAATGCCTCGGGAGTTTACGTGCAGAACATGGCAGTGGGAGCCTTCACATTTCTGTCCCATGACCTGGCGACTGGCCCACTCGGTCCTATCGCTCTGGAAAATAGAAGACATCTAGCCCAACATGCCACTGAACAGCAGATATTGTCCGGTCTGGTTGAATACCAGCAACAGACAAAAGGGCGCGTCGATCCAATGGAACTTCTTTATGGTCCCTCTGATGCTCTGCTGATGCCTTGCAGTAACTGGTCTCGCGCAAACCTTTTTAAAGCAGCAGATTTCAGTCCTGCCATTCTTTGCAAACAGAAGATAAAAAGGTTTCGAGCCAACCCACCGGGAACTATGATCTTCCAGCATGCTTCATCCATGCGCCAAACTCCAACGGCGAGGAATTTTGTTATGATTGTGGGAAAGGATCACGGGGGTAACTATTGGCTCACTGGAACTCTACTACCACCAGCTTGGGTAACAATTGAAGAGGAACTTAAAAAGTTTCAAACGTTTCGACATTGATGAGTGTTGAGAAGTTCCGGCCGAGATTGACTTCCTCTGGGAAGTTCTTGTTCCCTGCTAAACTATCCCAATTATATCTAGTTATCTTCAAATATTGTTTGGTACCGTTGCGACGGTTAGTACTTTGTCTCTTCGTCTACATTGTTCCGTTGAGGAATCGTGTTTCCTTCCACTCGCCAGCAAGCTGTTTTTTGTAAGTAAACTTGATGGGAGAATTGCTTGTGGTGTAACCGACATTCCATGCATCAATCTGCAACGTGTAGCCACCCTCGTACGTGGCGATGACGTTCAAAATACCAACAGCTAATTGGCGAATATGTTAGTTAACGCATCGCTACATGGTGAGGTTCTGCCTCGCCGTCATGGAAGTGCGCTATAATACTCACCAACCACGCTATTCATCCAGTAATACCTCTCGTCACCAGTCTCGAAAATGATTCGCAAATGCGAGCTAGTGTCAGGCTGCTCCGATCCTGACGTTTGAATAAAGATGTTTGCCCCATCGTACGTCTGCAACTGGTATCGCGTATCTGCATTGAAGATACCCGTTCGGGGATCGACCAATCCCCAGTCGGCTCCAAGATTGAGAATTTTGCCGTTGAGTCGCGGGCCGGTGAAGTTGCCGCCTACAATCGGGATTGGTGAGCGTATTCCTTTAGGCACTCGGGCATTGTAAATCTCTGTCTTGCAATCTGCAATTGCAGTGTACAGAAACTCAAGCCCTGGGGCAACCGGCGTTGTAGTGTTCGTACATGTCGCGTCGCCGGCAAAAACAAGGGCACTTGCCAGAACTAGGCTGCGGAAGAAACGCATGGTAATCAGTTCTCAGAACAAAAATATTTTATTATCCAGGTTGTTACTCTGCTGCAATTTATACAAATGCCTGGTGTCTACGGCAGTTGCAAGTGCCGGAATGTTGTACCGATGTACTATATTAGGGCCGATATCTAGAGTGGGGTAAAATCCCAATAGCCGATCACAACCAGTGAAACGCGCATATCTGTAATGATTAGCCAGAGACATGTTTCTTTGCGGCGCTTGGACTTGCCTCTTTAGGTTTTGAAGAGAGAACAAGTATTAGTGATCGTTAGTTACCTAATCTGAGATACCAATACACTATAAGCAAGCCCCTACAGACGTTACATTCTTTATATTGCACTCTTAGACATATCTAAGCTCCATAGCCACAAAGTATCTTCGAGAGGAACTTGACGTCACACCGGTCAGGAAATACCCTCAGCTATAACAAAGGTGCGCCCGTAAGCTGTCTTCAATGTCTTGTGCTTATTTGCATGGTGTTTATTCTCTTGTAACGTAAGTGCATAGCGAGTGGGCCGGCTATGCGAATGGGCCACCCCAACAAACCATTAGACCTACCAACCTTTAAACCGCAATGGATCAA
>WODD01000271.1:0-30689 GCA_019775935.1 Neoascochyta sp. HWLR27
GAGGGATCCCTGTGTTCGTCTGGATCCAGTCGCTCTCGTAGTCGTTGAATGCCATGCGGGTCCGTCTGTTTGTGAGAAATGACCTGACGTATGTTATCACCCAATCTGGGAATCCCTTTCTGCGCAGCACCCATAGCAAGCGTGCATGAGAGACATTGTCGAAGGCACCGTCTATAATTAAGACTGACTCAAGGCCAGATTTTTGTTACCTAAAATGAGAGCGACAGTCCGTGATACTGGATCCCCCTTGTCATCCAAGCAGTGTTGTACGGGTGCCTGAAGCCCACCCCAGGGTCAGAGGTGCGAGATTTCCTACGACTGTTGCATGTTCTTTCTCGAGAGCATGGCATTCACTGAATCATATGATCATTGTGTTCACCCATCGTGTACATGCGCTATTCCGAGGTTGTGGTCTGGGCCTTCCTGCGTTGGTTGTCGATGAGCACAGATGTCGTGCAGCGTACATTCACCCATACTAGTCCACATATACGTTTGCTGCAGGACCGTTGATTTAGAGCAGGTGGATAATCTCAAAAAGGCGTCGTGACACATTACCTTTTTTATATCTGTACACATTTCATATCGACATGTGAAAGCTCAAAGCCACAGTGGCTGGGTTCGGCCTTCAGCACATACGTCATCGTATCGCCAACCCACCTCACTCTCTGAGCGTTGGCTTTGCCGCAACTCTCTCACACCTCTCTATTCCCGCCAAACCAAACCTTAAGTCACATCTCAACAAACCATAGTCTTCTTGAACAATGGGTACGCACCACCTCCCTTTCTGACATCCCATCTAACGCCACCCAGCATCACCAGACTACTACAAAGTCCTCGACGTGGACCCCAAAGCCTCGCAACAACAAATCCGCGATGCGTACAAAAAAGCCGCACTCAAGCACCACCCCGACCGCGTGGCCGCCGACTCGCCCGAGCGCGCTACGCGCACCAAGCGCTTCCAGCAGATAAACGACGCCTACTACACGCTCTCCGACGCAACACGGCGCCGCGAGTACGACACGGCGCGCACGTACAGCAGCTTCACGGGCTCGACCGCGACGCCCGACTCGGACTTTGACGATGTGCCGCCCCAGCAGCCCAGCGGCGCAGGCGGGTTTCCGTGGTCCGCGTTTGGCTTCGGCAGCGCGCCGGCAGGCAACACCGAGGAGAGCCACAACCAGTTCAGCGAGGAGCAGTTTGGTGGTATTTTCGAGGAGATGCTGCGTGAGGAGGGCATGGCCGATCAGAACGCGGCGCCTACGGGCAAGTTTTGGAGCATCATCGGTGGGCTGAGCGGAGGCGCCATGGGCTTCATCGTTGCTAACTTCCCGGGAATGCTCGCGGGTGCCGTCGCGGGGAATCGCTTGGGCAACGTCAGGGATGCAAAGGGCAAGAGCGTTTACAGCGTCTTCCAGGAGATGCCGCAGGCGGACAAGGCGAGGTTGCTGAGTAACCTGGCGGCAAAGGCATTCGCCAGCGCCGTCAGTGGCTAGTTTCTGGAGGCGTGAGAGGTGCGATATCCTGAGGATTGGCGGAGTTTTGACGTGTTATGATTAGTTAGATACCGGGCTTGAAACTTTATGATTTAGCAGTTAGTACAAAGCAGCTTATGCATAAACCAAATCCATTCCACTACACCAAACGCCCAGACCAAGTGTACAGCATGGCGCAGACGGGATATCTTCCAAGTCCTGGCAACCTCGACCAGTTGGCCTCAATAAGTCGACAAGAAAACCTCCAAAACCAGCGCAATTCGTAAGTCGTATCCCACATGCCCTCAATTCACCTCCAACCCTCGTCGCCCTCATAGAAACTTGGACGCCACCTGTGCCAGCTGGGCCAGGTTGCCGAGTCCGCCCGCAACGCTCTGGACGTCGAAACCACCAAATGCGCTGCCGCCGCCACCCCCCCTCTCAGCTCCGTACCCTTCACTCCCGTAGTAGCCTCCCTGGTGTCCGCTCCCGGCGTACCCACCGCGAGCTCCGGGGCCGCCCATCTCGGGCAGATTGATACCGAACTGGCGCGCCAGCTTGTGCAGGACGCCGCCCGAGACGAGCGGCATGATGACCATGAAGAAGATCTTGTAGGGGTGGCGACGCGCGTACGCCATGAGCTCGCGCAGCAGGTGCCGGAACTTGTGGTATAGATGGGTGAGGTAGCCGTCGCGCGGGGAGCGCTTGTAGCGCGACGTCGACGAGTGGTGCCGCGACGACGAGCTGTAGCTTGAGCCCGCCGACGAGCGTGCGTACCCGCGCCGCGGCGGCGAAGACGAGCCGAATGGGTTCCAGGCCATTGTAGTTGTGGTGATTGCGTGGTAGGGGAAACGCGAGGTGATGTAAGCGAGGCTGGTGTTTAAGGAGTCGGGGTTGGACTCGGGCGCGGGCTGAAGGGGTCCAAGTAGTTGGGACGTTGAGTGTCGCGCAATGGGTGTTACTGCCAGCCCAATATACTACTGCACAGTTGTTTTGGAGGTGGTGTGGTCAAGAGTGGGTCTGCGAGGCCGCGTTGTCTGCTGTACAAGCTATTGCCTTGTCGCGCGGTCTGGATCAAGGGCGGGGCGGGCGTCGAAGTGCGATAGGATCGTCTCGAGCACGGCTGGGGCCGCAAAACTGTCTGGATTCAAACAGATTGGACACAGTGCGCGAACAGGTGGAGTTTGTCGGTGTTGTGCATGAGGCGGCATAGCGGATCGTCAGGTTGCTCGCCTTCACCGCCTTTTGGTTGGGCCAGAGATGCATGCCCAGCCTTCCGCTTTTGCATTGCCGAGAACGTCGCAGCACGCGTCAACGGTTCAAGATGCCATTGTAATTGGTGGCCTGTCATCTCAACGTATGTAGGTCAAGATTTTGAAACACTTTTTCTGCGCATTTTTTCGAGTGTGGCTAGCAGCCTCTGACGATGACTGTAGCCTACAAGGCCATGTCGAGATAATGCAACAACACGTAATATTGGACCCATCAAATGCGCAAATATCCAATTTATCATTGGTCCAAATACTCAGGCGAGCAATAATTCAATTCAAGATGTGCATAAACGTAGACTACCAGCAAGTTGAATCAGGGGACAACGTCGTTGACACGGCCTAACAAAGCACAGGCAAGCCTAATGCTTCTTCCTGCTCCGACCACTCTTCCTCTTTCGTTCTTCCTCTTTTCGACCTCCGCCCGATGAGCCTGCTTTGGAGCTAGACTTGCCAGTTGGCTCCTTGGTGGTGCTATCATGCTGTGGGGCAATATCACCTTCGTCACCAAAGGCCTCCTCACTCTGCTCCGTTCTCGAACTCGGTGGGCGAATGACAAGCGTTGGATCAGAGTGGCTGGCTCGAGGACTTGCCACAGGGGCTAGACGCTGATCCGGTACTGGGACACGACGTGGCATTGCCGTCTGACTGCTCTCCGCAGAGGACACTCTTCGGGTGTACTGGGATCGTGGCGAGGACTGAGACGAAGACGACGGGCTGAATGTGTGGTAATGATACAGTTCGACAGGAAAAGGCATCATCCTTGGAGACGGCTCCGGCTCAGGAACTTGGTAGACTCTCTGTGTTGAAGCCCCGAGCTCAGGCGCCTCTGGATAGCTTGGAAACGCTTCAGGGAAAGCCCCAGGCATCACTCTTGGTGGATCAGGACGGAACAATGCTGGAGGATTGGGAGGATTGTTTGGCGGTGTCCGGGGTGCATTCTCGTACGGGTAACATGGATTACGGGCCACGTCACCTTGGTGTGCATTGATCGGTGTATAGATTGGTCGTCCATCTGGACCAGGAGTGATAAAGCCTGGCGGTGTTGGGCCTAGTACGTCCGGCACGTTTGGGATAGCACGATTACGGCCAGAGGGTTTTTCTTTTTTAGGCTTGGACGCGAAAAGAGAATTTCGTTGTTGGCTCTTCTTGGACCGCGAGCTGCCAGATTTGCCGGTTGTATTAAGACTTACAAGACTCGAAGTGTCGTTCAGATTCGACGCGTTACCAGACCGAGACTTGCCTTGTGGACGTACGACGGGCGGTCTTGTTCCATGTAGCTTTGACTGGTAGGCTTCGATTTCTTCTTGGGTGAGCTGCACATCAGGAATGCCCGCCGCTCTCGCCAGTCGGATCTTGTCCAAGACGCGTTGGAAGAGCATCTCCTCGTATTCAGCAGGAGTCAAGGCTTCGTTAGCATCTCCAGAATAACCTTCGTCTTCCTGGTAACCATGTTCAGGCGGGTACGCGGCGCCATCCAGAGCGGCTGTTCTCCTCTCCCATGCTCGTATGTCCATGTCGTTGAAGTACAGCTGGTCGGGGTCCATGGTCCTGCTTGCTGAAGCCGGAGAATAATCAAGTTCTGGCACATCGCCGCTTCTTACTTTGTCACTTTCCATTTGTTGAAATTTATACACATCGTCCACCCCTTCCATGTATCTCCCCACATCTGCTGCCCCCCCAAATGATCTTCCCCATGGGGGCGAAGTGTAAGGAGTTTGCGGCCGACCACCTAAACCGCCTCCTCGGAAAAAGCTGACTCGATGGGCTTGTCGAGGAACGCAGCATGACCGATGATGGTGACACCAGAGGCGCCAATGAGCCAGAGCATAGCCGCAAATGGCGATGCAAACAGGCCAAGGGGAATGGAGATGACGGCGAGACCGGTGTAGAGCTGAGAGGTAGTGGCGCGCCAGCTGCCGATCTCG
This sequence comes from Neoascochyta sp. HWLR27, assembly GCA_019775935.1. Taxonomy (NCBI): domain Eukaryota; kingdom Fungi; phylum Ascomycota; class Dothideomycetes; order Pleosporales; family Didymellaceae; genus Neoascochyta; species Neoascochyta sp. HWLR27. Next base: position 4,669 of record WODD01000271.1, read on the forward strand.
AGATCGTTGCCCTCAAGCTTGCCGATGCCGTACATGCCGACGATGACGAAGCAGATGACAAAAAGCAACAGCAGGTGAGTCAGCAGGCTGTAGATGCTGAGCATGGCGAACACAGCAGCGTAGTTGCTGGAGAAGTATCCGAGGTTGTAGTTGATGCGACTCTGGGCCTCGCCGAAGTTGGCGGGCTTGGAGATGCGCTTGACGTCGAGGAACTCGGAGATGGGGCGCAGGTTGGCGAAGCGCGAGGAGACGGAGGTCGAGCGCAGGCCGTCGAAGCGGCCGCCGAGGTTCATCCTCGACGTCAGGGCGTCGATGGGGATGCTGAAGCGCGACATGACGGAAGAAAGGGGGGAGTTTGGGTTGTGAGGCTGGTGGTGCTGGTGGTGCTGCTGATGCTCGTCGGGAGTAATGAGTGTCTGCTGCTGCGCTTCGAGGTCTGCGGCTGAAGTCATGATCAGTTTGTGTGGTGCGAGTGCGAGTGCGAGTGCGAGTGCGAGCGTGGGTGATGCGACAGAGGAGGTAGGGCAGATGTGGCCTCTGTGCGAGGCACGCGGGCCGTATATAACAGGAATGGGAGCCTTACTGACGTGAGGGGGTCGTAAGAAGAGAGCGTTGCGGCCGAGTGATGACGCGGCGAGGGTAAGACGGGCTATATGAAGACGGAACGAGAGAAAGGAGGCTGCAGTGTGAAGACAGGGAGACGCAGTGTACGTGTCGCCGGCAGGCTAACTTTCGCTGCGGCGGCGGCGCGGCGGCGCGGCAGGAACGAACCAGGCAGGGGCCCCAGATGCACCGACCAGTGCGTCCTTAGCCCGGTCTCACATGGCGTCGCTTGGGAAGGACACCTGTTGGAATTAATCCGAGTCTCTTGTCTCTCGGGCTTCTATTTTGTCTGTCGAAGACCGAACGACGTGTTTCCAGCGGTCCTCGGCCCCTCGCCCCTCTTCCCCCTGCCCGTCTCTACCGCCAGCCATGAAGCCCAACGCCCTGCTTGCGCTCGTGCTGGGCGTCTTTGCGGCGTTCGCTGCTGCCTGGACCAAAGAGGGTACGTTCCATGTCAGAGTCCAATGGCGCCGCTGCACCCACTCGCCGCTTGCATCACTCTCCAGGCTGTGCACAAGCTCCACGTGGACCGCTCAGCGATTGCGACTGCGACTGCGACTGCGACTGCGACCGTTTCGGCAACTGGACTGACCTTGTACTCGCAGACCACGAAATCTTCCGCCTCCGCGATGAGGTCGCTACCGCAGAGGGTGCCAATGTCACCTTCTACAGCCTGCTCGGCGTCAAACCCAGCGCCTCCCAGGACGACCTGACCAAGGCCTACCGCAAGCGCTCCCGCGAACTGCACCCCGATAAGGCCCGCCAGATCTTCGTCACCAGCTATGCAAAGAAGAGCAAGAAGGCCGGCAAGAAGTCGACTGTCCCTTCCAAGAAGGAGATCGATGCCCACATGAAGAAGGTCACGTCCAGCTACCAGCGTCTGACCGTTGTCGCCAACATCCTCAAAGGCCCCGAGCGCGAGCGCTACGACCACTTCCTGCGCAACGGCTTCCCCGCATGGAGGGGTTCCGGCTACTATTACGCTCGCTTCCGTCCAGGTCTCGGCTCGGTGCTCTTCGGTATGCTGGTTGTCATGGGCGGTGGAATGCACTACTTTGCCCTCACCATGGCCCACAAGCGCCGCAGAGAGTTTGTCGAGCGATACATCCGCCATGCGCGCAAGACTGCCTGGGGCGACGAGACCGCCATTCAGGGCATTCCCGGTGTCAACACTCCTCCTGTCGCTGCTCCTGAGCCCGAGCAGGAAGACGCTCCCGAGAACGAAGAGTTTGTCCCAAGGAACCGTCGCGAGAAACGTGCCATGGAGAAGCAGACTCTCAAGGACAAGAAGGTCAAGACTGTGAAGAAGGCACGCAGCAGTGGCATCAGCACGCCCATTGAGGCCGAGATCATTTCTGGTCCTCAGGGCGCCAAGAAGCGCATCGTCGCAGAGAATGGCAAGGTTCTGATTGTCGACTCTGTTGGCAACGTGTTCCTGGAAGAGGAAATTGAGGATGGTACAAAGGGCGAGTTCCTGCTCGACGTAAGTTTTCCGCCTCCTAATCTACACGAACAACACATACTTAACTACGATAGCCCGACTCTGAGTCCCCGCCCACGCTCTACGACACCCTTCTGTTCAAGCTTCCCAAGTTCTTCTACAACCAGTCCGTGGGCCGTGTCCTCAACAAGAAAGAGCTCATTGACGAGCCTCTCATTGAGACTTCTGAACTCGCCCAGGACGAGGCTGCTCTCCAATCTGCTACTGCCTCGAACATCAACGGCGAGGCGAGGAAGCGCAAGTCCAAGGTGCAGAATGTCAGATAGACTCACGCGACCACCCATACGCAGTCGGATTGCAGACGAAATGCAAGTCGTAGGCAGAATTGTAGACGTGTGACCAAAAGTTATCTCCATCTTGGCGGATCATGTATGATAAGAACCTAAGAGGAATGGAATGCTTAGCATGGTTGAATATGATGAGATCCGGCATCATTCCGGTGTAATGCTCATCGCTTTGTGATAGCGCCCCGTTGAGATGATGTCGATGGCTGTGGACTGCTGCAGCGAACAGGCGGTCTATCTAAGCCTCAGAGTGGCTGTGTAAGAGGATTCTTGCCTCGTGGTTGGTCAGACTCCCGAACTCCAGCACACATTGGGCTAGCTCCTGTTTTCGAGACCGCAACTTGACGTCCCAAGACATCCCTCTCACCTCCAACCTGCATCAACTCAATCACTTGCAACCGCACACCGACCGACGCCAGTACGGACATCCTTGTTGCTTCCTTGAACGGGCACCCACTCCACTGAAACTCGGTGAACAACTCGCCAACCGGCCGTGTCCCGAAGAACCGTGCCACTCACATCTCTGCTTTGCTCAAGCTGTCCATCACCGACCGACTTCATACGGACTTTGACTAGTGACTTTGAAGTCTGCCTTGCGCCGTCGGCCTCCCCTTGATTTTCAACCAAATCCATGTAGTCTGGTGCTGGTCGACTGCCACAGGGTGCCGCAAACATGCTGGGTGATGTAGACAGAGACCCCAATTAGAGCACTACAAATCGCGGGCTGGGGCACAGCCCATCTACCCTTATTCCGAAAAGGGTGGCCAAGACGTCACTTTGATCAAGGATAATGCATCCGGCAGCTTCACTACTCCACCCCGACAAGGCTACAAGGCTGCGATACGGTCTTCCCGACAGCGTCACCAACGCAGTGGTAGCGGCCCATGCAGGTACCTCCAACTGGGTCAAATTCTACGGCAAGAAGCTACATGGCGTCTTCCTTAACCGTGTCAAGCCAATCAGCCCCTCTCCACAGGATGTGTCATTCACAACGTGCGTCGATTGACCGGTCATCCCGTGGACTACGGGGGTTATATCCTTGCCAAACTCTAGCTGCTGCAGCTCCATAGTCCACACGGACGTCATAAGTACCGTTCGAGGCTGCAGATTTCGGAAGGGCCGAACAATAAACCCTCTGCCTGGGATCCTTTATACTCAGTCATACTACTCTTGAGTCTTCTCACTCTCGAAAAAGCTCCGGTAATGTGCGTCATTGCTTAGCTAGTCGTTCCTGCTTACTGTGATCTATTTCTGTACTGCGAGGCCCAGTTGCCCGGTTGAAGAGATCCAATTACCGGTCTTGCTATGGCGGAGCACCATTCTCTCAGACTCTAGGAGGAACTTCGAGAAGTTTGTCGCCTATCTCCGATCGCAGCGATCCTCCGTCCGTACAGCTGATCGGCTGACCACCCGCCTATTCACAGTAGTATACTTAGTTCCTTCACTGTCCACCCTGAACATCCCACGTTTCGTCCGTTGTGCCTTCGGACCATTTCCTTCTTTCACTATCTGCATCTGTCTGTTGATCAGTGTAGTCTCTCATCAGGCAACAACTTCTGGACGTTCACTCATGACACTTTCCTACTTATAGTCATAGTCACAATCACTCCTAGGATTGTTCTTCATCCATTGTTGATCAATGATACACACCACAGAGAATCCTTCCATTTTCTAACGGCTCATTCAAGCTCCCAATCGGACCACCAACCCTTACCATCATCTTCACCGTCGTCTGGGAGCTGGTTTCCTACTCAACTACTCAGGGATTCCAAGTCCAGCCATCTGCTCGAGACCAAAAGTAGGCAGACATGTCTCAGCAATACCAAGCAATTCCCCGGTCGTCTGGGCTATCTACATACGGAGCTTCAGCGACAAGAAGGGATTCAGTTGGAGCAGGCTCCGACGAATGGTCGGATATCCAGGACCCTGGAGAGCGACGGAAGATTCAGAACAAACTAGCCCAGCGAAGATTTCGTAAGTTGCATAGCATGACCCAAGTCCACGACATCTATCTAACATGTACTCGCAGGAGACAAGGTTCGAGAACAAAAAGAGGACGCAGAGCGTCAGGCAGAGAACCAACGCCGGGCGGGAAGTTCATACGCATCACCAGAACCAGAAAAGATCGACCATGGCCACGAACTCTCAGGGCTTCCATGGGGAGGTATCTCGATGAAGCACATAATGCAGACTGGAAGACAAAAAGAGCAAAGCTCTCAGCACAGCTCACAGGGCAACTCAGTCTACACCTCGCACACCGGCGGAAGCAGTAGGTGAGGAAGCCAGTGTGAGTCTACAATGCACTCAACCGCACACTAGCTGACACCACAAAGGCTTGGGCTACGCCTCACAGATCAGTTTGCTCGGGGGCATCCGTCTTGGAGGAACATTCGATATTTCCCTTACTGCTTCCCCGCACGACCATCGTGATAACGCAAAGAGTTGAGTGTTCGGTCGGTATATTGTCTTTGTTCACAAACGCTGGCTAGCTGGCTAGACCATGCAGTCCGGACCATACAGCCAAGCTGTGTGCTCTCGTTTTTTGTACTATCGTACCATACCATATGCAACTTCGCCGCAGACTTACAGCGGCCCCCTTGTTTGCAGCAAAGGGCTTGATGCCTGATGCTCGTAAGCACGGAGCAAATTAATCGCGTTCGCTCCCTTTCCCGTTACTCGGCGGCTACAGCTACCCTCTCAATGGTCGGCAATGCTGTCCATTCCTTCAGCGTGTGTGATTCTGTCCGGCCATATGTGGATGTACGATCCCAAAAACACGGTTTCGGAGGTCCCAGGCTGCGGGCTCTTGCCGGTTTCTGTGAAGGAGCCATGGTGGTGTGGGAGTGCCGCATGGAGCACGCATGGGCCGGATATCCCGTGATATTGCCCTTATCCGCGTCAGAGGGAATAACCCAGGTGGATGTCCAAGCCGTACCCGCATGTGGCGGTCGCCAGTCGATCGATGGAGCAGCCATTCCATGCAAGCCGTATGCAACGTGTTTGTCTTGGAGTGCCGAGTCCGTGTCGGTGATGTTTCCCGACCCACGACAGCCTCGAAGCTGAGGCACAAGGCTCTGCTGATGGCGGTCTCTTATACGTGACCCAAGGCGTTTTCATCAGGAGAATAAATAGACCTGTATGCTACGCATGGAGTTGATATCAAAGCCCGACGGCGCCCTTCTGGTCAGCCTTGCTGTGCACGCCAAAAGTGTGGTTTTGGCGGAACGATTGGTGCCTGCAGGGATCTCAAGCAACGCGGCTGAGCAACCCGCTCTCCACAACCCTCGACGACGCAGTCCGTTGCGAGCTTCAGCCTCCTTTCCGCGTCGAGCGACTTTGCTCGCTTTCCTGCCTTCGGCCCTTCTGCCAGCTGCCGGCGGCGTCTATGTGCTCCAATCCAGCAGCGCATCGTCGGTCACGGGCCTCTTCTCGGCTGTAGTGATATGAAATGCTTGCATGCAGCATCACACCCAAAGACGCACATATTGCCCACTCAAAGGCTGCAACGGGCGAATTAGCGGTCTTTTGCCCGCAGTCACGGCGCTAAAAGACCCAAATACGGTAAAAAGTGCTGGGCTGGGTGGCCCCTAATAAAACGATATGCGGTCGGCGTGCCTTCGCTCCAACCGAAGATGCATGGCACCCGCCGTCTATTGGTTCGCACGCGGGAGACTGCCGGGGTGAGTGCCCCCCTCGTGGGCTCCGTGCCTGGGACGATGTAGGTGCTGACGGCATACGGTTCAGTGCAGCGGTACAGCCCAGGAACAAAGTTGTGCGGCACTGCAACCATTGGCCCTTGCGAGGACTCAGTTGCTGGGTTCTAGTTGGTTATGCAGCCTTGCGGCATCCCGAGTACCTTGCGCTCCCACGCCCTTTTCTCTGAACAGCCACTTCCGCTCCACATGCGTTGATGCTCATGGCACGGAAGGCCAACTTGTTAAGCGCCCTCGAAGAATCGTCGACATGCCTCCATCTCCGAATGGTCCATCAGGATTTGTGGCGCAGATATGGCGGAGCCCCGTGAGAGATTCATATATATCTCGCTGGTGGTGGACGGTATCCTACTCGCAGCACCGCAACTCGACCAGTCTTCATGTCCGCCGAGCAGTTTTCAAAGCTCTCTCTCGAAGAGACCATGGTGACGACTCGAGCTGGAGCCGCAAGGGCATCAAGACTGAAGCGAACTTCGCCTGTTCACAAGCAGGACGAACCGCTGCTGTCGATTGAGCCCATCTCGCCAGTCTCGCCAGCCTCACCGACACCATCGTTGGTCGTATCCACCAATAACCTGCGCTATAATGTTTCTGCTTTCGACAGCAACCTGCGCAGGCGAGCCAAGCGAGGGCTGGAAGACAACGACATCCGGATGAAGTACTGCGCCACCACTGTCGACGAAGACAACCCGGATATCAAGACGCAGTACTTTTACATCGACGACGACATTACGGTCGCCATGGGTGGTAAGCTCCGCAGGCCCAGGTGCTCTTGTGGTGCCAACGACAACGGGCTTGCCTGTAAGGTAAGTGGTAATCGTCGGTCTTGCTATGCTCTAGACTAACATAGGCAGCACATCTACTGGGTGGGTGACCAGATCATGTCGACTGACCGGGACCGTCTTGAGGGACAACCTCTCCAGCTATCGACAGACGGGTCAACGATCCAAGACGTCAAGCCAGCTGACATCCTGAACCTTCAAGGTCTGGAAGACATTGCCGACGATCTGGATTGGGTCTACAGGGACGAGGAGCTGCCAGAAGACGAAGAAGAGATGAAAGACGCCGTGATCAACATGCTCTCTGTTTTCGAGCCGCAGGAAGCTCTGCCCAGCGAGCTCAGGTGTCCCGAGTCACCACTGACATCGGAGCGGTCAAAGAAGTATCAGAAGTTCACCGACATGTTCACACAGTATGCCTCGCGGGACCCCGGCCTGTTCCTACAGATGCGCGACATCATCGACCCCGACTTCCAGAGCCGCGTATTCTTCGAGAAGATCGACAACCGCATCACCCGGACTTTCAATGCACTGGACGAGTACATAACCCACGGCCCCACAGAAGCCTCGGTGAACGCCCTCCGGTACGACGTGCCCAACTGCGCCAAGAAGCTCAGAGCCCTCGTCAAGGCAATCGACGACTTCTGCCAGGACCAAGCCGAAGACGACCCCGACGCCCGCGACGTTGCCGTCCGCGCCGCTGCGGCCCTCGTGCGCATCCTAGATCGCGTCGTGGACCGCAACGTCAACGCGTACGAGGACATTACGTGGGGTATGCGGCCGTCGAACCCAGTTGAGAACAACTTGTTCGTTGCGCTCATCCAGACACGGCGCGAGGGCGAGCCGCTGTTTGTTCTCGAGGCGCTGCAGGCGCTGCCGTTCGAGGACGTGCTCAGGAACCACTGGGAAACGCTGCAGATTGTTGGCCAGAAGCTGGCGGAGTTCAAGGCTCCTGCTGAGTACACGAATGCCTTTCGTGGATTCGTCCACGATAGCCGTAAGAGGGCGGCGTCGCAGGCGCGTGGTGGGGAGTTCAAGAGATCTGCTTAGATCTATCACTGTCGCGACGGCGATGACATTGTTGCGTTTTCGATTCGTTACAAGTAGCCCTTTGAGGTTGCTTGAAGTAGGGTATCTGTTTTTTGTCCATTCTTGCTGTTTGCTTTCAGCATGTTGGCGTTGTTGGTTATTTTTTCGTCATTCTTCTCTGACCTTGCATCGTTTCCTCTTCTTCTTCGTTGTGTTGCAGTTGGTCGTTCCTTTTTTTTCTTGCTCCAGCGTTGATTGCCCCTCCTTCTTACTGTTCAAGTTGGTTTTTTGCTTCTGCTTCCATTGTCCTTCCTTCAACTAGACCGTTGTTGCTTTCACCTTCAAGACTCTCCTTCACCACGTTGACCTTCTTACACTCCTTTGTCCGCTGTGCCTCGGTATGTGCGCAAGCCCGTTTACACTTGATACTTTCCGAGCGTGTGCGGCTGACACGTCTCTTATTGTTATTTGGATCTTCCAGGCCGACCTTGTGCTCCTGTCCCCGACAGTACTTCGCTTCTTACACTCGCTCGTATATAGTTTATCAACCCAACTTTTCTCTCCTTGCATATGTGGCCACGACTGTAACTGTGAGGCAAACCCCACGCATGCCTGGCGTCTGTGAGATCTAGTCTCAGGATCTAGGAGGCGAGACTACTAAGGGGGAGCTAGTGGACCTAGAACGCAGCCGCACGTCCGCAAGCGGTAATCGGTTTTGGCCAGCTTGCAACAGGGAAGTGACAATTAGTGTACCTGTGCTGTGCACACGAGTCGTAAGATGTTCAGGTGATGCATGATGCCGCGTCCCCGCACTCGTTCAGCAGGGAGTTAATTTAGGCGCCGCCAAGGCACCGGAAAACGATGTCACGATAGAGGGAGCTATGATATGTACGTGTGTCAAGCCGAGGTGTTTTGTTGGGGTACAAGTTGCGGTGTTTGTGTTGAGGTATAGTCGCGTTTGGTGTATGCGGTGGTGTGTGGTGGGGTGAGACGGGTGTTTGTGATGCGTTCGTTGTGTCGGAATGGGGCTCGGAGTGGGTTCGTGATGGTGTACTGCCTACCGCTACGGTGGAAGTTGTATCGGACCTTTGGGGCCTATCATGTGGCTGGGTTAGTTGTAGTACTGAGATTCGGTCAATTCATTGTGTCAACGGCCGGCTGAGGCGTTGCTTCAGCATGCATGTGCTTGCCTGGTGTTGGGGCCGGGTAGAGGGGGTAGACACGCGGCTGGGTAGTTGTTTGTAGGGAAAAGGAACCATACCACCGCATGGCGAGAGAGCTTTGTCGGTGATATCAAGCTCATACAGATGTTGAGCTGGCCCTTATTGCACTCGCAGTCCTCGGCCAGCCCCACATCCCACACCCACACCCACAACACCACCCCCGTCGTGGCTCCGCAGGTCCGAGGTTGCTACCTATCAGTCGGGAGGTGAAACTTAGCACATGGTGTGGCTCCCATCTGGGCAGACATGACTGCATGCAGTGCCAGTGCCGTGGTGCATGTTGCAAGCTGGGCCGACTGGCACTGGAACTGGAACAATGAGCCTGACGGCAGCATGGCTCACGATAGGGGGCTGCTCGGCCTGTTATGCACGCCGCCGTGGCATGCGGATGGATAGACGAGGCGACGGGAGTGGACGCCCAAGACGTTAGCAGCATGCTTGTGCGAGGGTTGGCGATGATCGCAGTGGGCAGGAAGGTTGGTCGAAGCGGGGCCTGGGGCACTTCGCCGTGTGGTTGGCCTTTGTCCCTTGCCATTGCGGGGAAAGCACACTAACGCGACGCCCCTACCTTGTGGGATGCAGCACGTATGCTTACCGCCGTGTCTACTATATTACAGCACCGTCCATGGTCCGACGCTGCTGCATCTCTCACACACGCTGCCTAGTTGCACCACTATCCCACTAACCACCCTCTAGCAATCGATCGCCCCTTGAGACCCGCGCCTATCACGCCATCCCGCATCCCGCCAGTCCACCCCACTGACGTATTGGCCGACCGTGGTGCGATAGCGGGACCCTGAGCGTCCGTGCGCACCTACATATCTCCACCTCCACGCCCGGGTTGACGTCTCCATTCCACCCCATCCCACCCCGTACCACTTGCTCTTCGTTGTCCTCTCTCTTCCATATTAAACCCCCTCCACCACCCTGACCAAACACTACAACCGAGCCCTCCGCCACCGCCATGTCTAGCGGCACAAACTCGCCCCCGCACATGCCCGGCTCTACCGAGCGCCGCCGGTCGTCCTTCACGGGACAGTTCCATGACCTCTTTGGCAGCCGCTCCAGCGGCTACGTCGGACAGCAGGCACAACAGTTCTCGGGCCCCATCACCACAGCAGCAGTCAATGCCCAGCGACGGCGGCTGTCGCTCACCACCATCGGCCTTTCGGCCTCGCCCGGTCAAACTTCACCTTTCATGCAGGTCCCACGCACCCGCACAGAGAGCCTGTCCAGTGTCAACTCCGGATCAGTAGACGAGAGCCCATTCGAGGACGACTACGCTCCCTCGACATCTGCTCCAGGCAGTAACCCCGCCACACCCTTTGCTCGACGGGTTAGCTTCGGTGCACGGGCACTGCGCGATGTCAGGCAGGGCAGTGGCAGCGTCAGCGTTGGGAGCCCAAATGGTAGACCCTCCATCCATAAAGCCTCCTCTCCCCCGACTGGTCGAGGTCGAGGTCTGTCTTCATTGTCGCACTCCCTGCCCATGTCATCACCATATGTCTACCCCACATCTCCCACTGGCTTCTCATCTCGTCGATCCATATCCATTTCCTCTGTCTGGCCGCACGTCATCGTAGAGAACGTTGAAGATAGCTTCGAGTTTGATCACTCGCTGACATGGTCGTCTGCAGGCGAAGGCTACAACTTTGCAGAGAACCTCCGTTCTCGCGCCGAGCGCGGTTCCATTTCTGGACCGCCTCCCGTCTTCCAGAACGGCGGCCACCAACGTGCCAAGAGTGTTGCTGTTATGGAGCCTCCCGTCCGCGAGATGCCTAAGCAGCCAAAGGCCCCGGATGCCATGCAGGAGCGGATCCTGAAGGGCGACTTCTACATGGACTAACTGGACCAAGATGACTGCACGCACAACCTGCGGTAGGTAAACTCATCGAAAAGGTTCAGTCCTAGAGATCACGGTTGCTGATAGAGTACGTTCTGCAGACCCAGGCGCAAGCAGCTACGCCATCGAGGCCTAACGACCATGTACGACCAGCATTTATTAGCGCTACCCGCCATTGCATCGTTTCCATGAATATGCTATATTTCTGTCCTCTTGGCTATAGGCTCAGGACACATGCACTGATTGTATTCACCGGACTCATACCGGACGCGCCACATATATCTTAGTGGGCAAAGCTCCAGGATATCCTATCTTTCTACGCACACTCTACAACAATGACGAAGCAGTGCCGACGCAGCTGCAGGCGTTTCTGGTTTTATTCTACCCTCGCGAGAGTACTTTTCCTAGTTCCAGTGTGACAATGGCCGGTCTCTTCTTGTCACATATCTGTACCGCACAGCTTGGTTTTCACGGCGTACATCCGTCAGTAGCAGAGGAATTTCATATCTTCGATTGAAGACGCGGCGGACAGGATCAGACTGTGTGACCTGCTGACGAGGCGTTGTCATGCAGAGGCTATGATGGAAGGCGTTTGGGCAGACTTGCTCTGGTTTGGAGCATCAATTTGTATCAGATATACAAAGTTGTACCAGAAATCAACGAACTTTGAAATCGTTAGAGCTGGCTGTGATCAATGTGCGTACGTGTGCGGCAGCGGCATGCTAATTGCGATGAGCGATGCGCATGTGCATCATTTCCGGATGCGAGCAGAGCACGCCAGGGACTGTGTCACCGGCTGGGGTTGGGGTACGAGGACGTGATGTTGGGTGAGGGTGAGGGGAAGATTGGTTGATTGGCTGTTGGCCGAGCCGATCAATGTGAAGACATGTGCATGGTACTGCGGCTCATTGACTGTTCGCACGGTCCAGCTAACTGATAGCTTGGCCAGTCCAAGAGTTGTCCAAGGTTGAAGTTTGATCGATGATGCATTTCGGGAATAAATCTACATGTACAGGCCCCAGGTAACGCCTCGGCTTTGTAGTATACAGCAAGTCAGACACACTCCTCCTTCTACCGCGCATTCTCCTTGTTCTCGGCAGCGCGGCGCTTGGCACGCACTTCTGCCTTGCGACGCTCACCACCATCGACCTTGTGGCCACGGCGCTCCTCCCAGATACCCTCCTGCAGACGGATGCGCGCACGACGGCCTTCGGTCCCCTTGACGGGCTCGACGTAGCTGCCCTTGATGGTCTTGGCGCCCTTGACTAGCAGGCCGCGCACGCCACGCAGCGACTCGGTAGGGGTGACGATGGTAGCAGGGTCGGCGCCAGCGGGGACGTTGACGACGACTCGGCGGGTGCCGGGGTTGTGGAGGGCGGAGGCGGCGGCGGAGCGGGGGCTGATGGTGTTGCCGAGAGCAGGGTTGGGTGGGACGGGGGCATCGATTACGGTGACCTCGGCGACGCCGTCCGTGACGTGCTGGCAGTCACCGCCGACGCCGTACTCTTTGTTGCGGAACTTCTCGCGCCAGTGCAGCAGGTAGCGGCGCGAGCGGGCGGGCTCGACGCCCAGCTCCTTCAGCTGCGGCGATGTGAGGGTGAAAAGGGCCTCCCACGAGGGGATCTTGGTCGCATGTGCCGACAGCCCGCGCCCAATGGCTGTCAGGAAAGCCGTGTGGTCGGGGACGAAGGGGATGGGCTTGGGGACAGGCCGCATGGGAATCGAGTGCTGGAGGTGGCGGGTGCATGTCTTGGAGACGGAGACGGCAGCGCTCGAGGCGCCGAGGAAGGGGCGTCGTAGGATCATGCTGGCGGGCGGGCGGCGGCGGCGATGGACGGCGGAGTGAGGGCGGCAATGCGCGTCGTGCGTGTTGAACTTGGTGGTGGACTGGCGACTTTTCGGAGGAGCCAAGAAGGGACGTGCGCCGACAGGGCCGGCCCCGCATACGTCGACGCTCGGAGCTGCCTGACGACCGCATCAACACACTGACACATCACCCCTTCAGTAGTAGAGAGTCTCCTACTGCCTCAATTCACCCACCATGGCCACTCCTGAAGTCAACCACCTCTTTCATCACCCCATCGCCGACCACTCGTTCTCGGCCGACCGCCAGACGCTCGCCGTGGCCCGCGACAACAGCGTCGACCTGTTCGCCCGTAGCGGCGCCGGCTTCAAGCTGCAGGACGAGCTGACGGGTCACGATAAGCTAGTTACGGGTGTCGACATTGCACCTCGCTCGGGCAAGATTGTCACATGCTCGCAGGACCGCAACGCCTACGTCTGGGAGCCCTCCCCTACCGGCTGGAAGCCCACGCTTGTCCTGCTGCGCATCAACCGCGCCGCCACGTGCGTCCGCTGGGCGCCCTCGGAAACAAAGTTCGCCGTCGGCTCTGGTGCCCGCCTGGTACCCGTCTGCTACTTCGAGGAGGAGGACAACTGGTGGGTCTCGAAGCACATCAAAAAGCCCATCCGCTCCACCGTCACCGCCGTCGCCTGGCACCCCAACTCGGTCCTGCTGGCGGCGGGATCCACCGATGGCCACGCCCGTGTGCTGTCCTCTTTCGTCAAGGGCGTTGACGAGCGCCCAGAGCCCTCGGCCTGGGGCGAGCGTCTGCCCTTCAACACCGTCTGCGGCGAGTTCTTGAACAACACGGCCGGTTGGGTTCACAGCGTCGCCTTCTCGCCGTCTGGCAATGCTCTCGCATTTGCATCGCACGACAGCACTCTCACTGTCGTGTACCCGAGCGCTCCCGAGCAGCCGCCCCGCGCCGTCATCAGCCTGAGCACTCAGGTTCTGCCCTTCATGTCGCTCGTGTGGAGCTCTGAGGACGAGATTATCGCCGCCGGTTATAACTGCGAGGCCTACCGTCTGCAAGGCTCTGAGCAGGGCTGGCAGCTCGCCGGCTCGCTCGAGTCAAAGGGCCGCCCCGGCCTGGCTGAGGCTCGCGACGAGAGCGCCTTCAACATGTTCCGTCAGATGGATCTCAAGGGCAAGTCGTCGGCTGACGACACCAAGCTGAAGACGGTGCACCAGAACACCATCAGCACGATCCGCAGCTTCGAGGAGGATGGTGGTAATGTGCGCAAGATCAGCTCGACCGGTGTTGATGGCCGGGTTGTTATCTGGACACTGTAGAAAGCTATATGACGCACGTACTATGCGTTTATAAACCAATATAAACAAGTCAAAGCTAGATGTTGTATGTCTGCGAAGCATGCTGTGAACTAGCTTGCTTTTGTCTATTGAAATGTGCAATTCTAATGAACACCATCCACCAACTCCAGCCGTCGCATATCTACATTTTGCTTTTTCATAATACATACTGCATAGTCTCGTTGCATATCATTCCCAATCGTTCGTGCCCCGTAACCATGCCAAACACCTCATAATGCAAGCCAAACCATGCTCATGAACCCAATGTACCAGTCTAATACCACAAAAAAACCAGCCACTTCAACATGACTACGCAACGCCACTGAACTCACGCCGCAACGAGCGCACCCCACAACCAGCGCAGACCCATGTACACAGCGGCACAGATACCAAGCCAGACGACGACCATGCTGGCCATGACGAGGTACCGAATCTCAAAAGCATCTGTGACCTCGAGCCGCGCCATCTTGCGGATCTTGTCGTTGAAATGCCACCTCTTCCGCCCAGCCGCCCCGCCGTCCATGGTGCCGTCGTATCCGACTGCGCGCTGGCTCCATGTCGAATCTGCTTGGTTCTGGTAGGGCTCTGGGTCGAGCCAGCGGGTGGGGATGAAGGAGGCGAAAAGGGACGACGAAGACGATGGGTGCGCGGCTGCGCGGCGGCTGCGGTTGTGGTGGTTTACGAGGAAGAGGGAGAGGAGGAAGGAGGTGAAGAGGAGGGGCGTGAGGAGGATCTGAGCGGGTTGTTAGTGGGGTGCAGGTTTAGTGGGGTTACTGGACATGGACATACCCGTGTGAGCAGCGACTCTGATTCCGCTTCCGACTCGGCTTGTAGGCCTGGGGATGAGAGAGGCGATGGCAGTGGGGTCGCAGCGGCGAGCTGGGCAAACGAGTCGACGCGCTTTCTGCGGCGGCGGGTAGTTGTGGGTTGCGGGCTTGGTGGCGGGCTGAGCGGGAGGTGGTTGGGTGTGTGCTGGTGCTTGCGTGGGGTTGCTGTAGCTCCTCTGGAGGTAGCTGTAGAGATGGAGGTTGATGGAGCCATTATCAAGATGGCATCTGATGGCTGTGGCGGGACAGAGGGAGTCGAGGGTTGAAGATGGCCGTGGGACTGGATTGAGTTGAATTGAATTGAATTAGATCGAGGTGGTGACACAGTGGTAGCCCGTCAAGGGAGAGCGAGACGTTGTCTCTCGTGTGCGGACGCCCGCGGATTAGTTTGTACCTAGCAGTGACGCAACGTGCCCACCCTCGCGCCATAGGGCTGGCTAGCTGCGGATCTTCATCTCGCCCACGAGGTCCAGACCTGCCACTGTGCAACTACCCTACTACCTACTCGTGTGTAATAGTATAGGGACAACTCGCCGTAGACTAGACAACAAGTTTACACCTATAGGCACCCGGCGCCGCAACAGCAGCAGCAGCGCCCAAAGATAACCGTCATATGCGAATTCCGAACTCCGAGCCCTGCCAAGCACGCTTCCTCCGCTATCTCCACGCTGCTCCGCCTCACCCACACGATTGGCCGCCCACCTCAGCATGCCCGCTCAATGCAGCCAGCAACATAACACCGCGTAGCAAATGTGGCTGCCTGATGCTGACTCTGAGACACTTAAACACGGCCTGGGGCCACGCTGCTCTCTGCAGTAAGCACTTGACGGCACCTCTCTCGCTTGCACCAGCACATCCTTTTAGGCTGAGCCATTATTCAGCACACCAAACGGCCGCCTAACGGACCAAGATTCGTCCGAGCATCGACGTGAGCACGACTCCTCACCGGCACCGTCGCTGTCGCTGTCGCCGCCGTCGTCACACACTTCGTTGTCTTCTTACTCTTGCACACCTTTCCTCATCACATCGCACGAACTTCCAGCGACGTCCGCGCGTTACTTGTTCGTTTTCTGGGTTGAGTGAGCCGCCGGACGCGTCCGGACCAAACTTTCCAGGACCACACCTGCAACATGCCAAAGGAAGAGTCGCTGCCTACCCGCAAGAAGATGCGGAAGGGGACACATAGTTGCTTTGAGTGTAGGTTACGACCGTTTCTCGTCTTGGTTTTTGCTCGTCTTTGGTAGCAGTCGATTGAGATGCCACTGTGGTCGACACTGTTGCCCCTGCTCTTATCAGATCAATCTAAATCTGTCCCCATTCATACATTTCCACTATTGTCGTCGCTCCCTGCATTCACCCCAACCGCTGCCTCTATTCATCCTTGAGCCCTTCTCCATATAGTGCTCTAATTCTCCTAGGTCGCCGTCGCAAGATCCGCTGCATCTACCAGTCAGACAACCCAGATGTCTGCTCCGAGTGCTTTGCCCGCGGAAGCCGATGCATCGACCAAGAAAGTGCAAATCCAGAAATCGTAGTCGACCACAGGAAGAACCTTCGTGAACGAGTCTCGCGGCTCGAGGCTCTCGTCGATTCGCTGCTAGAGGAGAAGACGATCAAGTCGGAAAGCCCCAGTCATCCACCTAGTCAACCACCCAGCCAGGCGGAAACTGCGTCTTCGCCGAAGGTACCCTCTGTCTGGACTAGAGACACCTACCCACCGACTCCACTTTCGTCGGAAGCTTCGTCAAATATCTTCCAGAACAACCAGCGTGTGCCATCCGTTGCAGACCGCCACCATGTCCCCATCTTGTCTGTGCTCGAAGACGCTGTATGTATAACTCTTGCTCTCGTATCTTCAAACTAACAATTGCAGCTTAACGATGCCGAAGAGAAGACAAAAGCCCGCATGGACCCCCCAACCAGGCTCCCAACCAACTCAAAGTCGGCAAATGCAGCCGATGATCGCTACACTGTCACCAATCTACATCCCGACGACATAGTGGACATCAACTCAGCCGCAAACTCCGTGAAGAGGGAGAAGGTCAAGCAAGCCCTTCTGAGCATGTTGCCCCCGTACGACCAGCTCCTCAAGCTTTTCAACAGCAACGCCGATTGGTGGCAGACATGGAGGAGAAAGTGTAGCGGCACCTCGAGCCCAGATCAAACCTTGTCGCAGTTCGCCGTGCAGGCGTTGACTACGGGAAATATTGGCGCCATCTCTACTGTCGTCCTCGCGGTTGGAATCTGCGCGTCTGACGACAGCGACGATGTTGATAAGTATATCGAGTGTGTCGATCGTTGGGTCTTGTCGGATGACGAGTTCGCCGCCACGCTCGAGGGCATAGAATGTCTCATCCTCAAATCCAAGTGGTATGCCGACGTTGGTCAGCCACGAAGGGCATGGCTTTCCTACCGAAAGGGCTTGATGTATGCACAGCTTATGGTATGTCCTTCACTTGTATGTCCGCAGGCGATAGCTAACCATTGTAGGGCCTGCATCGCAAGCGCACAAACTCTGTTGCCCATGAGAGCATCTGGTGGGCGTTGTATCATGGCGATCGCTTCGTCTCTCTGCTTCTCGGCCTTCCTTACGGCATCAACGACTCGCACTGCGACTTGACGGTGCCAGACCCCGGCGGTGAATACCTCCACCCTTTGACATTCTTCACCAAGATTTCGCAGCTTGCAGGCAAAGTCATCGATCGTAACCAGGGCGTCGCCGAGCAGTCGTTTGCGTGGGCTCTGCAGCTCGACCAAGAGCTCGAGGACCTCTGGAAAAAGCTCGATCCAAGCTGGCTCGAGTATTCTGAGCTCCTCGCGGATGCTGATGAGAATGCAGCAGAGCTGAGAGAGAAGCTCATGGCACAAATCGTCTTCCACCAGATCCGCGTCTACTTGCATCTCCCCTTTATGCTCAAGTCAGCCACAAACTCGCGCTTCACCTACTCACGCACCAACTGTATCAACGGCTCGCGCGAGGTCCTGCGTCTGTACCAAGCCCTACGCACAGGCACTGTCCAGCCGCTATACGAATGCAAGGCTGTTGACTTCATTGGCTTCACCGCAGCTGTACTCATCCTCATTGGTCTCTTCAACTTTGCTACGCCCGAAAACAAGGCCAACATGAAGGAAGTCGAGTCTGATATCCGCCTCATCGAGATTAGCATCGACATCTTCCGTCGTGCATCAAGTGAGAAGGGTGGCAAGGTAGCCTTGCAGTCTGCACAGGTGCTTGAGAAGATGCAGGCCAAGTTTAAATCGGGTGGATGTACCAACACCTGTGCTGACGATGACGACTGCAAAGAAATGGTAATTCCCTACTTCGGTACTATCTCCATCCGGCGTGGCGGTCAGGTCCTCCAGGACCAGCAACTACCAGTTCCGCCAGGGTGCTCGTCGGTATCATCACGTTCCAACTCAGCAAGCCATCAGATCTTTACGCCAACTTCAGAAAAGACAAACACCACAGACTTTTTCTCCACACGACCCGTCGCCTCGAATCAACACTCGCAACAACAACTCCCTCTCTCCTCATTCCAAACCTCCACAGACCCCTCTCCCTTCATCGCCTACGACGGCTTCTACAACTACCCCAACTTGACGGCCGACCCGGCCGCACCTGCTTCAGCCACGAACCCAGTGGCCCAAGTCAACGAGGACAGCATGAGCAACTTCCCTCTACCGACGAACAACTTCAGCTGGCAGCAAATGCCCATGGACATCGACCAGGACTGGAGCTGGTTCCTCAATGACGGCAATACACAGAGCAATAACCTGGGTGGCGCAGGTGCTGGGACAGTGCCTGTAGGTGGCGCGAGTATGGATGCGTTCACGTCTGGATTCAGCGGTTTTGGGTAGCGAGTGAGCGGCAGTTGTGAGATTGTACGATATGATACTACGATGGGATATGACGATCTTTCAGATGGATCACTGGAGTTTTTTTTTCACAATCCAGCTCTCAAATATATACACATACAATCCACGCAAGTCGATCGTACGTGATTTATTATGGTGCAAAAAGAAAGCTGACAACCAGCCCGGACTACACACACCCAAAAAATCTGTATTTCGGAACAACAATACTGAATCGATATCTAAAGGTTTGTTGTTTGGTCTCTCAGACATCTTGCCCATATCGCTTTTGAGCCGCAGTGCGGCCAAGATCAATCATTGCTTTTTCTGCATTATGGGCGCGTGACTCAATTTCCGCCCCCCACCCACCAATACAAATGGTAAGCGCTGTCACCGCTTGCATACTGCATGAAGGCTGAGTTCTTGGCGCCACATCAGCCTTTACTGCTATCCCTCGCCTGATTCTGGTTCTCTCATTCTGGAAAGCCATAGTTATACGAATCTTCGCTTCAAGCGGGACCTTTGGTGCCCTGCAAGCGCGGCTTTTCAGCACAGCGTGTCACCTTGAAAATCCTTGTTGTATACTATTCATGATTCATTTGATCAGTCGACATGCCAGAACACGAAGACTACACCGTGGGCTGGATTTGCGCTCTCAGCACCGAACACGTCGCAGCTGAATCGTTTCTGGACGAAGAACATGGGCGACCAGCATACCAAGACCCCAAAGACAACAACTACTACACGTTAGGCCGAATCGGCCATCATAATGTTGTCATCGCAGTCTTGCCGATGGGCCAGTATGGCACAACGAGTGCTGCCATGGTCGCTAGGGACATGGTTCGAAGTTTTCCAAACATCAGGATTGGACTTATGGTGGGCATCGGAGGCGGGGCACCAACACAAAAACAGGACATCCGGTTGGGAGACGTCGTTGTGGGCATGGGAAAGAATGGTCAAGGCGATATTCTTCAGTACGACTTCGGAAAGACTATCCAAAGTCAAGAATTTCAGCGCATTCCCTCGCAGAACATTGTCCCAGCCGTCCTCCAAGCAGCGGTCCATGGTCTCAAAAGCGAATACGAACGCAAAGGGCACAGCATTCGCGAGGCCATAGATACTTCTATACAGCGCAATAAGAGGATGCGCAAGAAGTACAGCCAACCACACGTCGACACCGATAGACTTTATGTCTCGACCTACGAACACGCTCCCAATCAAGAAGGTTCCTGCTCTCAAATTTGTGGAGAGGGGCCCACGAACACTGTGTCTCGAGACATTCGGGATGAAGACGAAGATGATCCATGTATTCACTATGGCACCATTGCTTCCGCCAATTCGCTTATGAAAGACGCTCTCATGCGCGACAAATTAGCAAACAACCACAGGATCTTGTGTTTTGAGATGGAAGCTGCTGGCCTGTTGCATCATTTCCCGTGCATCATCGTTCGTGGCATCTGCGATTACTCTGATACACACAAAAACAACGATTGGCATGGATACGCAGCGATGACTGCAGCTGCCTATGCAAAAGACCTCCTGATTCATATTCCGCCTGGAAGAGTTGAAGCCGAGAGAAAGATTGCTGATGTTTTATCTGGTTAGTCTCAGGAAGGTTCGCAGGCAGTCGTTTATTTACAGTTACAACAGACCTCCACGAAATTGTACAAGATCACCGTGAAATTTCGAACAACCATCTAGCCGTTTCAGAGAAGTTGCTCGAGATTCAGCAAACAGCACACGAGAAGGATATGTCTGACCGGGAAAGGAGCTGTCTTGCTCTGTTCCGTCTCACTGGAAGTACGGACGATGTTACGTACGAGTGGTATAAGGACCGCATCGAACAACGAGTAGAAGGCACTTGCAATTGGTTCCTCGAACATGACCACTTCCAACATTGGATCAGGCAGGAGTCAGGGCCACTGCTGGTCTCAGCAGACCCTGGGTGTGGAAAGTCTGTCTTGGCAAAGTACCTTGTCGACCAGGTCCTACCGAGTTCAACATCTGTCTGCTACTTCTTCTTCAAGGACCTCGACCAAAACACAGTCCGCCAAGCACTCTGCGCGCTACTTCACCAAATTTTCTCTGATAAGCCAGCTTTAATTAAGCATGCTATGATACAGTATGAGAAAAACGGCAAGAAACTAGTCCATTCGACAGAGTCACTATGGAAGATCTTAGGAGATGTGGTACACGATGAGCAGGCTGGACCCATCGTTGTTGTCCTGGATGCCCTAGACGAATGTGCAGAGGTGGAGTTCGAAAACTTGATGCGCAAAATTGAAAACCTGGCGCATAGCAGTCAATCAAATCATCTCAGGTTGAGATTTCTCTTAACAAGCCGTCCGTATGAGCAGATTGTGGCTAAGTTTCGGGGTCTACTCAACGCCTTCCCGCGCATTCACATACCCGGAGAAGAGGAATCCGACGCCATCAGCCAGGAAGTCAACCTCGTCATCAAACATCGGGTTGAAAAGCTGGCAGAGGAGGTGGAACTCGCAAATGATATCAAAAACGACCTGGCACAACACCTAATCAGCATGGGACACCACCGCACATACCTATGGGTTTATCTTGTGTTTGACTTTCTGAGCACTGAAGGGTTCAAGAAAACAAAAAAGGGGATCATTGAGGCTACAGAATTAATTCCAAGAAGTGTGAACCAAGCATACGAGAAGATCCTTACGAAGTGCAAAGATCAGCCAAACGTCCGAAAAGCCCTAGCCATCATTCTGGCGGCAACCCGGCCACTGAAACTTTCAGAGTTGAACATCGCCATGGAGATAGACGAGAAGATTGAATCATTTTACGAGCTTGAATTTGAGAGTGAGAAGGACTTCAAGAAACGTCTTAGGTCCTGGTGTGGATTGTTTGTCTCAGTCTACCATGGCAGTGTCTACTTCCTTCACCAGTCCGCCCGCGAATTTCTTCTGCAAGACCTGTCACAGTCAACTGAAGTACCGCAAGGGATACAATGGCAGAATTCTATCGCAATAGAGGAAGCACAAAAAGTGATTGCAGCGTGCTGTGTGCGGCTCCTAAGCTTCATTAACATCGACGAATGTCTTTTCGCAGACGTAGATGACCAGTATAATGATCATACAGGCAGTGCTGCATTCTTCTGCTACTCTGCTCAGTTCTGGCCCATACACTTTCGAGAGTCACACTTCAGTATCAGCCAGGATGCTGCCATATCGTACCTCGCACTAGAGGTATCTGATCCTACGTCGAAGTGTTTTGCACGGTGGTCTAAAATCTTTGTTGGGGACGATAACCGGCACCTAGATCAGTGACAACCACATCTCACAATAGCATCGAGATTTGGACATTACACGGTTGTTCAGATGCTACTTAGTGGAGGGGCAGGAGTCGACGCGATTAATAGGGACCGTGCCTGCGCACTTCTGTCAGCTTCATCACAAGGCTATGAACAGATCAGTCAGCTGCAGCCAGGAAAGGACGCCAATGTTAATGAGCAGGCTGTTAGCGCGCAGCCTGGTAACGCGCAGCCTGGCAACGCGCAGCCTGGAGATTCGTTTGATTACGCCAATGCGCTCTATGCGGCCTCATCTCAAGGACATGAGGAAGTAGTCAGGATGCTGCTTGAAGCTGGGGCTAATGTCAACATGCAGGATGGTAAATATGGCACTGCACTCCAGCAAGCTGCATTAGGAGGCTATGAGCAGATAGTCAAGATGCTGCTTGAAGCTGGGGCTAATGTCAACATGCAGGGTGGTATATTTGGCATTGCATTCCAGCAAGCTGCATCAGGAGGCTATGAGCAGATAGTCAAGATGCTTGAAGCTGGAGTTGATGTCAACATGCAGGGTAGCCACTACGGCACTGCACTCCAGGCAGCTGTGTCACAGGGCTACAAGCAGATAGTCAAGATGCTGCTTGAAGCTGGAGTTGATGTCAACATGCAGGGTGGTATATTTGGCACTGCACTCCAGCAAGCTGCATCAGGAGGCCATGAGCAGATAGTCAAGATGCTGCTTGAAGCTGGAGTTGATGTCAACATGCAGGGTGGTGTATTTGGCACTGCACTCCAGGCAGCTTTGATAGAAGGTCATGAGCGAGTGGTAGAGATGCTGCTTGAAGCAGGTGCTGACATCAACGTACTGGAAGATCGTTATAGCAGTACTGTTCAGACTGCTTCGGCACAACATCCCGAGCAGATAGCAGATAGCTAAGATATCTTTTGGAGTGCGCGCGGATGAATCAAGAGCAAGGAGAGATTGTCTTCGCCAAGTAAAGCTGCTCTAGAGCAGGAGACGCTGAGTATAGAATCTGGAAGTTCGAGCCCTTTAAAGCTGTCCGCATATCGATTACGCCGTTCGCAATCCGCCTAATGCGTACCCGGAAATTGAAATCCTAAACGGTCAGAAGGAGGGCTGTGTCGGAGAGAGATTGATGAAAGACGCTATCAAAACGATTGGCAACACAACCAACACCAAAACAATCTCTTCCATCAAATACCAGTCTACTTGGAGGAGAACAGCCAGGACATTATCACATTCTAGCTACGGCCTGACAAGCCTGCAAGGGAAATGTTCTGTAATTCTACACCACAAAGCTGTCTTGCGGTACAGCGTGTCCCTTCACCAAAGGATGCACCTTTCAGCTACTCCCTCGGTCTCTAGATACGAAAAACTCGGGGATAGGGTTATTCGTCTGAGTGGTGAAGGACTGAGGCGTGAAGTTTCGTGGGGTTATCACTGAGTGTCAGATGGATTTTTCTTTGTTCAGATCAGAGTCACTATTTCATTTGAGATAGGGACGTTTGGCGTACGGAGTTACATTTAGATGGAAATAGTAATGATCGTTGTTTGGAGGCTCTCAGCATCTGACAGTCGTCCTTGGCTTCCTAGGACCGGTCGGAACTGAATAGTGCTAGGTAGCGGTCCTGTGCGAGTGCTCTTGCCCAAGCACGTTTTCGTTTCCTTCCAGCGCTCGTCGATGTCGGAAGGGGATGAGCGATGAATTAGATAGTAGACAAAATACCCATAACTCGCAAAACACTCAGGGAATAGATTATCCGGACACACTCAGAGTTGTTACACGCGTGTAGAGATTCGGTCCGTCTTCCATCTCGCTAGTTTCCGAACGGCCACGGCTTCTCCCAGGCTTCTCTTTCAGTCGCGTTGGTAGCGAACGTACTAGTGATTCGATCTTTCATCTGCGACAGCGCGTCCAGAGCCTCTTCGTAATCTTCTGACTTCACGATGCCCTATTCAGGAAACAGCTCTCCTAAGCTCTCTCTTATTGAACGCATTGCCTCCATACCTCGTGCCATATCTTCAACGTCGGCCTTGAGCTCATCTCGTTCCTTATCTGAAAATGCAAATGGATAAGTCGAACCTCCCTCGCCTGAAAACTCGTTCCAAGTTGAATCGAGCTCAGCAATCTGTGCAAGATAAGACGCCTCACCATCAATGAGGAGATTACGTGCTAACACCAGAAGCGAACATTTCTGCCTATGTTGGAACTGGAGCGCTGCATAAAGCTGGGTTTTTTGCGATATGTGAGAGTGTTGTAGAGTGAACAGAGTGATTGCTGTAGTTAGATATAGAGTATTAGCGCGCTCTCTCTCAGTCGGTTCGAGTTTGTCCCAGTCTTCCGGAAGCTGTGGTCGTTCCAGACCGTTGATGAGTGGACCAACATAGTCAATCATGTGAGGTTGCCGGGCATGGAAGTAGAGCGGCGATATTTCTGTAGAATGCCAGTCGATCAGGCCCACAACTTCAGTAGGCTTAGCGGCGTCGACGAAGATGTTGGCAACGTGCAAATCATCATGCCAAAGATGTGCAGACGAGATGCTTTGGTCTGTCGGGAGAAGATACTTGATCAGGTCGAGGTAGCAGTGCAAAGCCTTAAGCTTCTTTACTTTCGTTGGTTGATAGGTCCCCGGATCGCATAGGGTTACCGGAGATTTAGGTAATTCGGGAAGCTGCCTGATGCAAGCCAGCTCACGGTGCCCGATTGCGAAATGATACGCGTCTAAAGAGTCTCCTTGTCTCTGTCAGTTGGAGGGTTATCTTTTTCGATGACATACTTACACGGCCCTCTGTCGAAGTTGATAGCTGCTCTTCCGCTACCGAAGGTTTCGCGTGCTGTTGAAGGGCCAACGGTGAAACTCTTGTTTGTAATGCGATCGCCATTTGCATCGATGTAGAGCGGCTGGCTACAGTGCCTATCTTCCAAGTCTTCTGGAAAATACAAGCTTCCATATTTCACGAAGGAGACTGATGTCCGGGCTTTTTGGAACCCAGCGATGGATTTGACAACAGCAAACCTATCCTGTATGCTCGTTCGGCCACACCTGCTCTAGTTCAACCCCCGGGACCTCTTCCATGATGATGTACTCTGCACCAACAGGACTCTCATGGGCCCGGGAACACCAGGCTAAAACTTGAGGGACAGGGGTTTCAAGAATGTTTCGGGCCTAATACTTGTCAAAAAAGTATCAAAACACAAGCTCACTGCTGAAACTTACAAATTCCATTGTCGCAACTTCGCTTGCCGTAGTCAGATGAGGTAGACCAGCATTTGGGTTTGGAACTTTGGCTACTACTCGAGAGCCTTCATCCATAGTTAACATCATGCTCTTGTTGTACATACCGTCCGGATACTTTGCAATGCTGACGCACTTCTTCGCACCAACAGCCTCTGCCGCGCAGCGAGCAAGCTCATTGACGTCGAAGCGCACATGGCGCTGTAGCATTTCGTGCTTCTCATTGCAAACGAAACGACCTCGAGTGTAACGGAATAAATTTCGGTCATATTGGAGATCTGGATGAATCAGCAGAACGATCAACATCTTTGTTGTTGGATGCATGTACCAGGAAGTAACGCGCGTGAAACGCGTTGAGGATGAGCGCGCTGATTTGCTATCGTTCGGCGACTTTCCTGAATCCAAGGTCTTGCGTATCTACGGAAATTCATGCCTGTCCTTGTTGTTTTACGGTTTTCAAATCCCGTGGATGGGCGTGTCGCAGGAGGAATCTACTCCAGAGATCGACATTGTCAAAAGTACGTTGCCAAGGGTAGGTAAGCGCGCTCTATTGTTCCTTAGCCTCCTATTTAAGTAACTACTACTCGTCTAATAAGCGATAACACTCCAATATAGGGGACTGGGCACCCTTCTCCAACGCCCAAGAGTTGCCAGACTCTTCCGCCCCCTGATCATCAGGGCAGCACAGGCAGGAACGGG
>WODD01000271.1:30770-99233 GCA_019775935.1 Neoascochyta sp. HWLR27
AAGCGATAACACACTGGGCACTTGTTAGCCTCGCAACAAGGCATGCAATTGTTTATAGTTAGCAGTAAATTAGGTGTTAGTTATACGTGTCGTAAGTATTTGCGTTCAACCAATATCACATCGTAAGAAAATATGGCTATCATGCGATTTTCTGCGAAAATGCTACACACAAATAAATTGCGAGACTAGGAAGAGTTTACTAAAGCTAAGTTTTATTATAACATTAGGAAAGTAGGCGCTTGGAAAGACGACATGATAGCGATTATCATCCAAACTCCTTTTAAACAATCAAGACAGAAAAAGAGACCAGAGAAACCTCCTCGCTATACCAAAACAAATCCAACTCCTTCAACCCTTATCATCTCAAGTGTTCCCCCAGCTCTTACTCGGTATCAATAGTCACCGTCCTCTTTGTCTGCGCCTTAGCCTTGGGCACCGCAATGCTCAGGATGCCGTTCTTCAAGCTCGCCTTGACAGCATCTTGGTCGACACGCGCAGGGAACGCGAAGCTGCGGTGGAAAGATCCAACACTGCGCTCGCTGACCCAGTACTTGGGCTGCGCGGGTCCGTCGGGGTGTGCGTCGACGTCGGTAGTTTTGACGTCAGTGTTGTTGGCGTTGGGTGTAACTGAGGTCGAAGCAGAGTTAGACGAGTCTACTTTGTCACGTCCCTCGAGTCGAGCCTGCTCGGATCCCGATCCCGAGCCCTCGAGGAGTCCGCCCTCGGGTCGGCGACCTTCCTCGCGCACGCGTTCGTGACGGCCCGAGATCGTCAGTGTGTTGTTGTCGGTCCATTCGATGTTGACGTCCTTTTGTTCAACGCCGGGGATCTCGCCGTGCAGCTCGTATGCGTCCGATGTTTCTTTGACGTCGAACTTGGGGGTGAAGGAGCGCAGCGAGGACCCGACTGAGTCCATGTTGCGGAATGCCGCCCGATCGTACTCGTCGAAGAGACGGAAGATTGGGGCGAACTCCTGTGTGAAGCGTGGGAAGAGAGACATTTTGGCTGGTGAGGTGGTGAATGTGCGTGTGAGTTGTTGCGGAATGCGGTTTGTTGTTGTGCGTAGTGATTGCATGTGATTGATTGTTGTTGTGTTTGATGGTGGATTTGAGAGGGTTGGTAGAGATGTTTATATACTTGAGAGAGCTGTTCTAGAATTATCGCGGGATTGCTGGATGCTGCTTGGTGTTGCTGTTGATCTTGCGTTTGGGGAACGTGAGGATATTCGGAGATAGTTCGGGTCTCTTCTAGACATTTCGATCTCGCGATATTTGACGTCACATCCTCCCTATCATCTTCATGGGCGCCAATAGTCTTGGATCCCGCCCTGCATCGAATCTTTGAGCGCGTGACCCTCCATTTCGATGCCTTTCGTGAGAAACCTCGAAAGTTCGACCGAGGCTGAATCACGTGATCATACAGCTGAGTCCTTGTGAGGAGTGGCATGATCCTCGATCGAATGGCAATTCATGTGCCATCTTGACACTTCCAGACACATAATCAATGGAGATCGCGAATCTCGGGATCCTGATAGGTTTCAAGCTGGCGCCGTCCCCTCCGAAGGAGATACTCGATCGTTCCAAAGTCCTTCTTCCCGACTCCCTGATTGCGATGAAACTCAGCCCTGTAAAGAAGTCAACATGAGATTCTCAAGGTGAGCACTCAAAAACCAGTGAATTACCTTGTGAAGTCTCGAAAATGGAATCGTGTTTCCTGAGAGCCGTCAGTTAGATGTCAACGCCATGTGAGAAGGGCACAAACCGCAGGCTTTTCCCGCACAGCTCTCAAGCACTGTCGGTAAAAAGACAGAACCTCTCTCTGCAATCCTGAAAGTCTTGCCATGTTTGCGTGGATTCAAGACAAGGCTGATGGTGGGAGATGATGTCAAGAGTCAAGATCGGAGTCGAGGTTCGATAGGACCGGGCGCTCTGGCCAGGCACCCGGGGAGGCCGTGCTTTGACGGGCTAGCGGGTTTCCTAGACGCAACGTTCAGGATCAAGACCTTGTGAGATGATAATTGATGATCTCTGGTATTGCCAGACCGCAAATTGCATTGTTGTATGCTGTGTGTAAGTTGCAGGAGATCCCGTATTGCCGATAAATCCAAACCGCGAGATTACCTTAACGCATCTGTCTCCAAATGCGATTGACATCCTCGTCTTGATCAATTTTAATTGCAAAATCAAGCACTAAACCAAACAAACAACGTATCTTACAAAACCAAGCAAGAGAAACCGCAAAATAGCCTTGTATCTCTAGCTCCCGGTAGCCAACAGAGCTCCAGATCCTTGATATACATGTTTTGCCCTTAGGTCCAACTCCAATATATGATCCTGAATGTGGTCTCCGTGTGTATAGAAGCCCATCATTGCACGCGCAACAACCATGTTGCACTTGCACAATTCTCGGTTCTCATACAACCGAGAGCAGAATATATGTCCCAATCCACATAGGTCGAGGAATGCAGCGACGCTCCCTATCCACCACCGCCTTGTTCTTCTGTATCCACTGAGCGGTGTGAAGGCGTGTGGCCCTCTGAGAAAGGGCTTTGAGGTCGGCTCTCAGCTGCGTTTCCATTGGTGGAAGCATTATCTACCGTGGTATCGGGTGAGTGCTCGTTCTCGAATGCCAGTGTGTGGCCAGATCGTTCACTGGAAGGCCCTGGCAGTCTGTCAGATAGATCGGAATAAAGCGCTTGAGCCTACAGATGTGAGACACAATTTTTCTTCGTGAGCTTATGCTATATATTTAGCCTAGAGCCAAGAGAAGGTATCCCTACACATCTAGACCAGACACGTGTTGTGCGTCAGGCTAGACAGTAGATTGTATACATGTTTTCAGCATCTCGAGTACAAATCATTTTTACACAAATGACAGAAGAAAAGGATGGGGGAAAGATCAGCTACGTACCAGAACTGTGTGTGCGTTTCCTTTTACCCAGCCTTTTACGTTGAAATTCATCAAAGTCAGCCGGCGTGATGTAGGCAGAACGATGTATTGAAGTGAGTCGAGGCGTAGGCGTGATCATAGGTGTTCCATCTGAGTCGAGGTTGCACGTGTGGGATCGTATCACTGACGCCTCGGACATTACGCGCCTGGATTCTGAGTTGGGAAGCTTTGATGTAGATGTGTCTTCCCCAAGATCGAAGGTATCGGGATAGCTGATAAACTCGGGGAACTGAGCACCGACTGCTTTGACTTCATCTGAGCCTATGCCCTTGTGTGGGCCATGGGATAACGAACTGCCCCCGAAGATAGCTGATGATACCGATGACGGGTTCTGACGCCCACCGGTTGGCGCAGAGAAAGGAGGCATATGTGAGGCGGACAAGGCTGAGAATGGAGCTAGTGCTGAACAGAAGGAGTGGCTGTGCAACGGTAGACTGAGTGAAGAGAAGTTGAGCATGCCAGGTACCGGTGACGAACGAGACTGACCAGTATTCGTCGATGTTCGATAGCACTTTCCTAACGGTTTATGACATATAGAGGAGAGAGCGGGCGTGGGATGGAACGGTAGTGATTGAGACCTCGAATCCAGTATCAACAACGATTTATATCCCAAAATACATCACGGCACAACGATGGAGCTAGAGTTTCACACTCTACTGTCCGAACACGGTGGACACGCCAGCACCGTTGTCCGGAGCATTTTCATCAAGGCTCGCTAACGTTCGTGGACAGTAGTGATGCACGCCGGCGACGCGGCCACGGCGCCGTATCCTGTCCGGTCGTCTTCCGGGCCACATGGGAATCCTAAGAATGACGGCTGGCGACCCTGCGACGACAAGAGGGTAACGGTGAGGCATCCTAATATGATTTTTGACCCGAGTACCTGTCCTTTGGGTAGCGGGCCTGATGCAACCCAACGCTGTGAGGAAGCGCGGTTTCCGCAACTTGGCCCCATGGCGGACTCAGACCCTGGACTCTGTTCGTTGTCACTCCGCATTAGGGCTTATCTGAAACGCCTCTACCTACTCTGTGGTACCAGCTTGAACTTCTTCTTCGCCTTGGGGTCATGAGTGTTTTCCGTCTAGGCCCGCCCCATTACCCTTCTTGAAAAGGGGTGCGAGTGAATATATGAGCTTAGCAGAAAGCGACCGGTATGATGCGTGCACATGTAAAATTATGGTCGAATTGGGAACCTGTTGTTCTGATGACGGAAGTTTGTACCTGGGGATTGTAATGTTTTTCGTCGATCAGAGCATGCTTTGGTCGAAGCGTCCCGTATGGGCGGCTGCATTCTAGAAGGGCGGATGTAAACCATGCTCCTGGAGCCGTTGTCATGGGTCAAGATATGCGGCACTGTTCCACGCAAGCAGCCTCGCGCACATGTACGCCCAAGTATCATTTACCTATTCTGGCAGCAGGCCGCGGCACGGTAACCCCGAGAGATGGCTTTTGGGTGGGTGGCGCATCTCGAAGAAAGTCTCCTGGCCGACTTGTTATGCGGGGTCTGGGTACAGTGCGACAAGAACAGCCAGCATGTGTTGATCTTGATGCTTCGGCGGCACCGGCATCGGAATCTGCCTAAGTAGGTATGAACGTGTGGCAGCGCTAGCAAACTACTGCATGACCGTTGAAGGGGATCTTAACACATTGGAGGATGATGCAACAATATACTAGGAAAATCTGTTAGCATGTGCTACTAAACAGCGTGATTTTGTCAAACATGTAGAGTCGGCTCGATTCAAGGCGTTCGAGGCACTTGTTAATGGGTCGACTTAAGTCTTTCCCCTTGCAGAGGGGTCCACGAGAACACGGGTGAATCGCATCGTTACCAGCCGGCGATGTGACGGTACCGTTTAGCTGGGAAGCGTCGCTTCACCTTCTGTGCTAGACGTATTCAGGACAAAGCCCGGCATATCTTGATCAAAAGCCCACTGCATGGCGGCGGTGCCTCCTCGCAGTCTGGAAAGACTTAGCTGGTCAATCTCCTATTTAGGATTGTGGAGCGGCTCAATCTGCAAATCAAGCCCGGTCGCTTCCATGCGGAAGAGATGCCAAAGTGCACGCGGGAAAATTGTCTGGTTGATGGAATTCGGGGGCGCCGAGTTTTACCTGTTGGTATGTCTGGCAGACAATCTGACACGGCCCGATCGGTGCACAAACGAAACTGGGCTGGCGGCTATGCTACAACCGCATTGGCGGAGGCGCGGCAGTGGGGTCTGGATGCAC
Organism: Neoascochyta sp. HWLR27; assembly: GCA_019775935.1. Taxonomy (NCBI): domain Eukaryota; kingdom Fungi; phylum Ascomycota; class Dothideomycetes; order Pleosporales; family Didymellaceae; genus Neoascochyta; species Neoascochyta sp. HWLR27. Next base: position 35,946 of record WODD01000271.1, read on the forward strand.
AAGCGAGGGTGGTTGTGGTCTTCTGACGTCGAGGCGCGTCAAGAGGATTGATTGTAATTCGATGTTCGGCGATGTGCGAGATGTTGCGACAAGGTTGTCAAAGGAAGCCGGTGAGGATCAATGGGTGAGGGGCACGGTCAAGGGATGACAGGGAAGACGGTAGGCTGGTTGCAAGGTGTGGCCACCCGTCACCCACAGGTTTGTCTGTGCCCTCGACAGGATCAGAAGTACAGGCAGTAGCAGAGCGTCGTTGAAATTATCACGCAAGGTTCATCACTTACAACTTGAACTTTTGATTTCACGTCTTGTATCCAGCCTACGTGCATGCTTGGCGCCGGAAACGCCGACGCTGTTCGATGCCGCGCCCAGAGCAGAAAACGATTATGAGGAATAAGAAAACGGTGCGCCTAGTTGCCGTTGGCGCGCGACCTTCTTATGGAGACGGCAGTGGCCAGCTCCTCGAGCACCTTTTCTGTGTCGTCCCAGTTGATGCATGCGTCTGTGATGCTGACACCATACTGGAGGCCCTCCTTGCCTTCCTTGGGCACCTTCTGATTGCCTATGTCTTACGTCAGCTTACAAGTAGGGGGACCAAGTGGACACCAAGCTTACCTTCGTTGATGTTGCTCTCAATCATCACGCCCATGATGCCAGTTTCGCCGGCCGCGATCTGCTCGGCCAAGACATGGGCGACCTTGGGCTGGTTCTTGTGGTTCTTTTCGGAGTTGCCGTGGCTGCAGTCAATCATCAAACGCGCGTTGAGGCCCTTCTTCTCAAGTGACTCGCGGCACTCCTTGATGCTCTGGGGATCGTAGTTTGTGCCCTTCTTGCCACCACGCAGGATGACGAAGCAGTCATCGTTGCCAACAGTACCGACAATAGCGACAACACCAGGCTTGGTGACGGAAAGGAAGTGGTGAGGGTGCTTGACGGAGCCAATTGCGTCGACCGCAACGTCGAGTGTGCCATCTGTTCCGTTCTTGAAGCCGACTGGGAAGGACAGACCGGAAGCCAGCTCGCGGTGCAGCTGTGACTCTGTGGTCCTGGCGCCTACTGCGCCTACGCTCAGCAGATCAGCGAGGAACTGAGGAGAGATGGTATCGAGCATCTCGCTGGCAAGCGGCATGCCCTTCTCGGTAAGGTCGACGAAGAGCTGCCTCGACACGCGCAGGCCCTTGTTGATCTTGAAAGTGTTGTCGATGTCTGGGTCGTTGATGAGGCCCTTCCACCCCACCGTTGTGCGCGGCTTCTCCAGGTACGAGCGCATGACAATGAGCAGGTCATCCTTGTACTTCTCCTTCATCTTGACCAGGCGGTCGCAGTACTCGAGGGCAGCCTTAGGGTCGTGGATGGAGCATGGCCCAATGACGACAAGCAGTCTCCCATTGGCATCCTTGCCCTGCACGACGGCGACCGTCTCGTTGCGCCCATTGAGGACCGTCTCTCTCGACTTGGCCGACTGTGGGATTTCGCTCTGGAGGAGGTCGGGGGGCGTGAGGGGGTTGTATCCGCGGATGCGCCAATCCTCCGAGTTGGCTGCGTCACCGACCGACTTGTTCTCAATGTAGAACTGCAGCGGGAGGTTAGCAGGTGGTCGGTGGCGTGGGTGCTGTGCCCGCAAGAAAGCCTACTCACAGACATTGCTTAGGTGCTCTGCAGAAATTGAGCGTGATAGAGTGCAAGAAGTGGAAGCAGGACAAGCGGCGACTATGATTGACCTAGACACTTTACAGTGTAGTGGGGGCTGGCTCTCGAGCTACAAAAGATATGAGTCGAGCCACTTCAATTCCGCAATCGGACCGGCGCTTATTGGCCGCAATCTGGCGGGCACCGACAGTGCATCATCCCCCACGCCTCTAGAATCTCGGCCTCCGAATTCTGAAGCTCAAACGGGCGTCCTCGAGGATGACAATATCATGTCTCGGACACTTTTAGCTAAAGTGTTCGAATAATATTGTCACCCCCGTGCGTGGTGCCGCTGCGAAAAGCTGGCATGCAGGCACCTGCCTACGTCACATGCGGGGCAGCGGTTCATCGCTGTGCGTCTCAAAACATCTGGGTGGGGGTACCTGTCCTCACACATGCAAATGCTGCTGGATGCATCGTTGGCACAATTTATTGAGCGTGAAGCAGACAGAATGGCTGCAACCAATCTACTAAATAATAATGGGATACACAGTCTTAGAGGCTGCCAATGGCTCAACACGCGGCGGCCACAGCCGGGCCACTCCACAGCGACGTCATGCATATAGCATTCCGAAAGTTTCCCTCTAAATGATAATGCGCAATTGACTGCTACAATCCACATCCAACAACTCTTCGTCGCTTTTCAAACAAACTCCAGTAGTTTCCAAAACCCCCTACTACATCTCATAATGGGCGGCGTCGACTTCGCGTCCCTCGAAACCATCCCCATCTGCTACGCAACCTGCTCACTCGGCAGCCCTTCGAATCCCCCACCACTCCTCGACCGCCTCCATGCCATCTCGCTGGCCGGCTTCTCCGCAGTCGAGCTCTCCTTCCCCGACATCCTCTCCTACGGCCAGACACTGCTCGGCCATGAAGTCGACCCCAAGAACTACGACGAGCTCGTCAAAGTCGCAGCGGAAATAAAAAAGGAATGCGACAAGCGCGACCTGAGTGTCATGATGCTGCAGCCTTTTGCAAACTTCGAGGGCTGGATAGAGGGCTCCGACGGCCGCAAAGACGCTTTTGAGCGCCTCCGTGGCTGGGTCCGCATCATGCAGGCCTGCGGGACAGACATGTTGCAGGTGGGATCCACCGACACGCCACTCGATAAGCTGGACAAGAGCAAGTTTGTGCCCGACTTGCAGGAGCTGTGCGGCATACTGAAGGAGCATGGGTTCCGCGTTGCGTACGAGAACTGGTGTTGGTCGACACACGCACCAGACTGGAAGGATGTCTGGAACATTGTCAAGGCCGTTGACAGGCCCAACATTGGGCTTTGTCTTGATACATTCCAGTCTGCTGGTGGAGAGTGGGCAGATCCCAGAACGTCTTCTGGACTGCTCGAAGATGTGTCCAAGGACGAATTGAAGAAGCGCTTCAACAAGAGTCTCGAGGAACTCGCGACAACTATCCCCAAAGACAAGATCTACCTCCTTCAGATCAGCGACGGGTATAAAGTACCGCAGCCCCTCGAAGATAAGAGAGACGAATCAGGGCTGCTGCCACGCGGCCGCTGGAGCCACGACTTCAGGCCGCTGCCCTACAACGGCGGCTATCTACCTGTTGCCGATGTAGCAAGAGCCGTTCTGGAGACTGGTTTCCGGGGGTGGTTCTCATACGAGGTGTTCGATGGTGGGGCGGAGGGCAAGGGTGGAGACGTGGATATTGTTGCGTATGCTCGGGCTGCGAAGAATGTCCAGGCCAGACTTCTGGCCGAGTGTGTTGGCAAGCCTGTGTCAGAGGCAGTTGCAACACGATAGCTTGTTGATTTGTAATAGTAATGGGAGGCCTCAATCATACCACCAGGAACTGACAAAGTAATGCTGTAGCCATAATCTTTTTGTTGAATGATATTAGGGCAATCCATTCATCTCGTAACTCCAGCATGGAGCTCCTCGATACCTTATGACAGAGGAAACTCCACGCCATGAGCATAGTGCATCAACAAACTCAGACTCACACTCCCATCATTCCCGTAGCCATGCCTCCCGCCGTCCTGGTAACCGCATCAGAAGCAAGTACCGTAACTAAAGTCCTTATCACTGTGACAAAAGTTTGTCTCGTCCTAGCTCTCGTCAGTAAAATACATCCTGAACATGGGGAATACAAACGAATCAAGCACTTTGTGCGCTCCTGTCCGAACAACGTCTGCCCCCTGCTCTCGAGTTCGCGTGACGAGCATTGTCTTTTCTTCACCGCAGTACACGCCTGGATACGGATACGGACAGCGAGAATCGGATGATAGAACGGTCATATAGAGATCTGATCCAGGGTAGAGAGGTCCTTGCAAAGGTTCCGCCATCGTTGTAGCAGGCTTGTCTGGCGCGTGAGTGTGTGTTTGAATTGCTGCCAAGAAACAAAAGAGAAGAAAGAGAAACTGAAGCTCTGTCGACAACTTACATCCATGGTAGTTTCAGGAGGCGGGAGTAAATGAATAGTGCGTGTCACTGTCATCGCGATCGGAGGTTGCTGGCCTGTGTTTGGGAGGATCGAGAAGACGTCCACGGTCACGATACTTGGGCTGGGATTGTTGTAGCCGTTCAGAAACATGATCAGAGTTACGATAGTACCCACAGATAGTAGGGGGTGCGATAAAAATGGTGTAACAGGTGATGGCTGGTTGGCTTGGTTCGCTGTCGTTCCGTTCGAGTTATAAGTGCTGTTGAGATGTTGAGCCTTATGCTTGGGTGGTGAGTGGTGAACCCGGTGTCCCGAATTACAGAAGAGGTGCAGTTGCAACTGTAAAAGCGATATAATCAAGGATAGGAAGCGGCAGGCCCTTCGGCGACGTTCTGGGAAAGCACGAATGGGTGACCAGACCTCATTCCAATACGTCATATCGGCAATGCGCGTTGCAGGTGAAAGAAGAGCACAAAAAGACAGAAGTCCCAGCGGCGCAAGCTGGATTCGAATTTTGAGTTGGGCAAAAAAATGGTAGCTTCTCTTTGATTGAGCGTGTCATCCTTAGTGCAGGGGCCATGCTAATCTTCTCTGTATAGTTATAAATTGACCAGATGTCCGAAGACAGAGGGACGAAGGTTTCATTTCCTCGTATCTACACGACAATCTTCCGCAGTTCTGCGGCTGGAGGTAGGGTGAACGTCCAGGCAGCAGGCGGCAGTGAATCACGTGCGCCAACAGCGTGCAACAACAGTGGCCCGCGCTTGCCGAATCAGACCAGCACCGCTTGCACTACACATAGGGGTTCTTCCTCTTACTTGCACCTCCGTCGAGTATCATCTCCTGTTGTATGTCAGTCAATCACTATTCATGTCTCAAGCGTCGTCAAAGCACTTACATGTCCATTCATGAAACCCGCACCCATGAGATACTCGACTGCCTCAGCCACGTCCTCGCCAATACCTACTCGGCCAGCTGTATGCTGGATGTGATCTCTTTCGCAGACGCTCTCAGCCCAAAGCTTGGCTCTTGCGTTGATCCCCTCTTCTTCGTGGGGAGCACCCTGCATGGGCCCGGCTTTCTCGTCACCCTCCCTGCACTCGTGCGGCACGCTGATCCATCCCGGCGAGATGACATTGACCCGGATACCCCAGCGTTGACATGACACTGACATGGCTTGGGTGAGACCGAGGAGTCCGGCTTTTGTTGCACCATAACCTTCACAGTCTGGATCGGATTGGTGGGCGCGAAAAGAGGAGATGTGGATGATGGAGCCGCCTTTGTCGAGTCTATCCTTGCCGTTAAGGTCGTTGGGGAGATGCTTGAATTCTTCATGTCGCTTCAAATCTGTTGTTCGGTCGATGCCCTCCTGGACCTTCTCTCCTTTTCCTGCGAACTTAGGGTTCTGGGCTTTCATGAAGGGAATAACGGCTTGGCTCAGCCAGAACGGGCCGTTGAGATGCGTGTCAATGTACGTCTGCCATTGATCTGCGGTAGCGGGGTCCTCCATTGTCCCGTTTCCTGCGGTAAAAAATGCCCTTGCAATTCCTGCATTGTCACGTTATTTTCTATCTTACAACGGATATTCTAAGTAGGCTGACTTACCTGCATTGTTGACGAGAACATCGATTCTGCCGTCAAAGAACTCTGCTGCCTTGTTGACAGCAGCTCGTACTTCATCGATCTTTCCCAGATTTACGACCGCGTAAGATACCCGGGGAGCATAGGCAGATAGGTGTTGTGTGACTGCATATTCAAGTTCCTCGGCGTTTAGATCGAGGAGGTAGACTTGATGGTTCTCCGGTCGAGACAAAAGGTATCGCGCTACGTTGCGGCCGATACCCCTAGCACCTCCGGTGATTATGATGTTCTGGCTCTTAATGATGGCCATTGTGAGTTGGGGTTTTGTGGTTTTCCAAACAATTGGGGGGTTGAAGTGGGGTTGGTCGGTCGGGCGTTGCGGTGCCAGCAAAAGATGCTCAACCTCGTATTCAATGCTAACAGATGTGAGTAGGCTCGCTGCAGATAACCTTCTTGTAAAATCCATTCCTCGCTAACACGTTAAACGGGTCCTGGAAATACGGCGCGGTGTTGCGATGACATTATCCTAATTACACCGGATTGTTGTTCCTTCCTCCGCGCCCCGCCGGAGCCTGGTTAAATTGACCGACTTCTTCCGCCTTGTTTGAAGGATTCGCTTGACAACTGAGTACAGTTTACCACGAGCACCTCTCAGAAGGTTGGGCAGCGAGAGTAAGCCTACTTGGGATGAGCTGCAAACGTACGGCGTGACAAAACTGGTAGTTAATCGATGTAGCGATATGTCCCTTAAGTATGCTGCCTTATTATTCACCTGTCACATATCAATATTGTGGACTACGTGGATGATCTGAATAGTGTAACTCAACTCACCGTTGACGGAGCTTAGTTATCTAAATCACCTAGTTACTTGTAACTCTCTGAAAGTCTTTGCTGTTTGCAGAGAAGTCCGCGGTCCCTTTCCATTTCCTACCTGGATTGAACGATCTATTGGGATCTAGACCAGATGAAGACCTCCACGCTGGGACCTGCGCTAGTTTACATGGAGAACCAGGTATCGTTTGTATCGTTTTCTCGGCGACAGTCCTGCAAGGCTGTATCGAGAGGGCTCAACAAGCACAGGACGTCCCAATATGATAGTTAAGGCCCACCCGCCGCGTCCTACGATGCTCATACGAGATGAGCACGCCACCGTCAGCAGAATACGAGATCGATGGTTGGTGGACAAGGGTACCCTCATCCCTCCCTGTTGCGGGTCTGCGGCCCTTCCTTCTCATAAGTCTTCGCATACCGTTCGGCTTCTTCCTCCGCTCTGCCTGAACGTTTTCCCCATTTTTCTTTTGTCCCGGTCGCTCCACTTTAGCGGAAGTGTGTTGCAACAATGCAGCCCAAGACACTTGGGCTAAGCTTGTTCGGCGCAGCCATGGCGCTTGCCGCGCCGCAGGGTAAACAATCACGAAGCACACGGAATGACCCAGTGAAGCTGACTGCAAGAGTAGCCCCGCCAATGTATACCACTGTGAATGTCACAGTACCAACATCTGCATATAGCACGTCCTCGTCGGATTTAGCGGGTTTCGACAGCTCAGCTACCATCTCAGCAACCAGCTTAACAACCAGCCCGGCTGTCAGCTCAGCAGCCACCTCATCTATCATCTGGATAACGCCTCCATCGATTTCAACGTCGGCTGCCTACATACACATTGAGGAAAGTAAGACAGGTTTCGATGACTTGCCAGGGCCCACCAAGACCCAAAAGCCATCTTCCGAAGCCACACCAACTGAAGAGATCCAAGAGCCCACAAAACCCGGACAAGCAGATCTTCCCACGCCATCACCAAACAACACCCCAGACAAAAACCCTCACAACTCACATACTTCGTCCACACCTGTGTACACGCTCATTAAAACAGTCGTGAACAGTCAAACTACCCAAGTCCCAGTTTTCATCGTTCCCGGTGTCTCAGAACCCGCAACACTCGGCCAGACAGTCACGGTAAATGGCCAGGCGACTGTTCTCGCGCCACCACCGGCTCTCTTCACTACAGTGAGTACGACAGTTGATGGCGTGGCGACCGAAGTCCCGGTGTATGTTATCGGCGGCTCGACTACCGCGTCGCTGGGACAGACGGTCACGCTTGATGGGACGGTGAGCGTGCTTTCCACGCCGACAGGCCCAGATGCTGGCCCGAAGACGATAGGACCTGCTGATCTTGTTGCTCGTGGCGCGAAGCTGGGGAGGATGGGGTGGAGCGCAATGGCTGTTGGGGCTGTCGGGGTGGTGTTTGGGTGGCTATAAAAGGTGTGCGTAATGTGTAATCGATGAATGTGTCGTGGATCTGACAGCTTGAAAGGCGTTACGTGCGATATGATAAAAACAGGATGAGAATGGACTCGTAATTCGTACTCTGCATGTCTTCGTGTGGCATCTGAATAGCCAATGCACCGTCCAGCCAGGAACCCACCAACGCCTTGCTATAACCATGATTCAACGGCAATAATTTTCTTTTTCGCCAAATTTCAGCAAACACATCTCCAGGAAGATGCTCTTTTTTCATGTGTGGTATCTATTTCATTTGAACAGGACATCAATCATGTCCATATCTTCGATGCCAAGATCTTCAATTGTGTCCATAGGCGAGAGGCGGTCGCCTTCCCATATCAGTGTGAGGGGCTGTGCAGCATCGACACCATGTTTCATACGGTATGCTCTCGTGAGATGGGTAATGTCGGTATGCTGGAAGCGATGTTAGCACTTGAGGTGGACGTAAGAAAGCAGACTGTACATACCGGATGGACATTCAACCCGAAATCCTCCTTGCCCTTTGCACGGAGGACGACTCTTATCTTGGTTGCTGCAGGCACGGGTTCGGGGGTCGGTTCGCGCTCCTCTGCGGTGAATGGTGAGGCAGCTTTGAGCTGTGCGGCGGCCTCTGCTTCTTCTTCTCGTTTGACCTGTTCGAGAATCTCCTCGGTCCAGGCTTCAACATAGACTTTGGGCAGGTTCTCGTCGTCGTAGATGTTGGAGTCCCCGTCGATAGAGATGCTGCCGTGTTTGTCAACTGTCATGCCCAGGCGCTTGATAGTCGTGCTGTCGAAGATTCGAGTCCGCCGCCAAGTGAAAAAGACACGCTTGGCCATCTCTGGTGTAAAGTTCTGGCGGGCACACCAGGCCTCGCGTGGCTTTTCGAGTGTGGTATCTATGCGCACCTTGACCATGAGGGGTGCCGTGTTGGGGATTTCCGTCTTGATGAAAAGCTGGGCGACGGGCGCTTTGCTCGACTGGCTGCTTGGATTGGCTTTCGCAACTGATTCAGCTTTCCTGGCTGCAGCTCTTGCACGGGCCTTGGCTTCGAGAGCAGCCAGCTCCGGGTCGAGCCCTTCCTCAGGATCATCGTTGTCATGCAAGAGGACGACTGGGGAAGGACGGAAAGATGCGTCCGGTGTCAGGTCTACGTCGCCATGAGCGTGATAGGAATTCGAGTTGGAGTCGAAGGACCTGGTGTTGTAGCTCGAGTCGGCTTCATCGTCGGAAGAGCCCAATTCGATGATTTCGGCGGACTCTTTGCGGGGAGGCAGCACGTCGTCGTCGAATACAGATTTCCCTGTAAGGGTCTCGTAGCGCGCGGCGAGCGAGTCTGGCTGCTCTACTGCAGGCACTGAGCCATCACGAGGCGACGCGGGCACCGCCGCCTCCTCTACCGAGATACGCCTTTTCTTGCGGTCGCGCTGCTCCTGCTTGCGCTTCTGCTCCGCTTCAGCCTCAGTCTTCCGTTGTTCCTCCGCTTTCCGCCGCTCTTCGGCCTTGCGCCTGTTCTGTGCTGCGACCAGATCGTTGAATTCGTTTGAGTGGCTGAATATGTCCTCGCTATCTTTCTTGGCCGCATCCTGCCAGGCGGCGCGCTTGAAGAAGGAGCGCTTCTTGGGCGCAGGGGCGCCGGCGGGGGTGTCGGTCATGGCCGCGGCATCCAGGCGGAACGGCGTGGGGTTTGCGACAATGGAGTGGAGGGGAGACTGAAATGCGTGGGGCCGTGCACTCTGCGACTTGCAGGTCGACGCGCCGTCACGCTTTTCGCGATTGGGCGCGTCTGTGCGCATCGCCGCCTCGCTTGCTACTGACGACGACGGCCGCTTGGGCACGACAATCAGCAATCCCGGTCCTCCTTTGACAAGCAGGCGAGATAACTTGTCGGCAAAAGGTGAGCTACCGTCGGTTGCGTGGCGTGGTGGCTCGGCAGCTAACGAGTACACAAAGACCTCCCCCACAACCAACAACCACATCACATCACCACATCGACCATGTCCCAGAGTGAGAGCCCAGCGCCCGAGAACAACGGCGACTCGCGCGACCCCAGTGGTTTCCTCAGCGAAATCATCGGCGCTCCAGTCACTGTCAAGCTCAACTCCGGCATCATCTATAAGGGTAGGTTCTCAACTTGCTTAGCCATACTTGCTTGACTTCGGTCTATTACCCAGTCTCAGAGCTGAATCTCCATTCCTTTATCGTTTCGATCTTTGTTTCTACAACTCAAACTATCAATGTCCGGTAAGCTGACCCCTGGCCAGGCGATCTGCAGTCTGTCGACGGCTACATGAACATTGCGCTCGAGCGATGCAAGGAGGTCTCAGAGGGCCGTGTCACCCGCAACTGGGGTGATGCGTTTGTTCGTGGAAACAATGGTGCGTTGAATTTGTTTGGATCTTTGACAACTTTGGCCCTTGACTAACACGACGCAGTCACATACATCTGCGCGGATAACGCATGAGTGTGAGCAAGAGGGAAATGCCAATAGCTTGTCAGCAGTATTGAGACACGATTAACTGCCGTTGGAAAATGAATTCACGAAACCATCGATGCTACCTTTAACAAACAAAACGTGCCAGTAGTGTCTCGAACGCTGTTTGCTCCTTTCTATAAGACCCTCCTCAACCTCTGCATTGAACATGTCGACTATCCTCTAAAAGATACAGGGCATACAGAACTCCGCTCAGTGTCCAACATAGTCTATCGTTCTTTGACCTAGTCCCGGCGATACCATTCATCGTATCATCCCGATTTCCCATTGTATAACCCACGACTGCATACCGTATATTCACTATGCCGCCAACCCGATCGCGCAATGCAACACTCACATGGGAGCCTGTTCACTCGAGTTCCTATGTGTCCTTCTGTTTTCAATCAACTCACCTTTTTATACTCTAAACAATCCCAGCATCAAGACGAACCGCAAGTAAACCACACTTTCATCGCTTTACCCAACTATCCCGATCCATATCCATCAACAATGGCCAAAAAACAGCGTGTCCGCTTTGCTCTCCCAGAAGACCGCAAGCTTGAATCCTCTGCCGCATATGTATCATTGACTGACCCGAAAAACCCAGCCCCAGCTCGCCCAACCCCAGCGGAGGAAGCTTTACACGAAGAGGACGCCGATGTGGACAATCCCGACGATGGCTCTGTTTCTAACTCAGACCCACCAGCTTCCCTCCTCGACTCGGCGCCACTGTATGTGCCTCCAACAGAGGAGGACGAGACTTTCGGATGGTGGGGACCCCCAAGCTTCGAAACATCCCCAGTGACAGTAGAGCAGACCGAGCCAGAGCCCTCCAAGCGCCGCAGGTCATGGCTGCCGACGCTCCGTCAATTGGTAAATCTCTTCGCTGGACGTCGCAGAGACGCAACTATATCGAGACTGCACAGTCTCTCCGCCCCTGCAGCTGGAACTGCAGGCCCATCGACCACTGCGAACCGACAGGACGATTTCCCGTGTCCAACGGATCCCATATGGATTCCGGGACAGGAGCCTGACTGGCGGGACGAGTGGGATGCCGACTACTTGTGGGGAGGAATCTATCCCGCTCCTTTGCATCCCGACATTGGGTATGCGTGGGTGGAGCCGGACGTCTTCGAGCCGGAGATCGTGCAGCGCGGTTTCCACGTGCCGTTACGATAACCCAATGAGCCCAATCCTCGCTCTTCAACTCCACCCTCGTCTGCTCCTCGTTCGCCGTCCGTATAAACAACCGTATTATATAATTATCGATACCTATGAAGCCGAGGACAAGCTGAGAAAGCGCATCACCAAAGAGGACCATCAACTCAAGTTCATCATCGCGCGCTCAGTGTTACAGGACTTTGCCAAAGAATTCAAACAGTGTCGCTTTGCGTTCCTATGGTACAAAGTTGTTGCTCGTCGCTATCGCGATCGCGGCATCTCAGAAAAGGCGGTGTTTTGGTCCACGTTCAACAACCTTCGTGCGAGCCAGCACTCAGCAACAACCGTATTCTTTGACAAGTTCATCGCAGGACTGCGCAAGCTCATTGACGAGATCAGCCTTGGGCCTCTGAATCGACTTGTTCCGCTTTCAGCTTTGTATAGTATATACTTGACTATTCCTCATCTTGTTCATGGAAAATACAGCAGCTCCATCAAAAATAGATGGCAGTTCGAGGTCAAAAGAGGCTTGAGGTGCTATTTAATAGACTGCGTTCAGTGAGGCTTCGTTCGATGCTGACGAGGAACGAAAGGAAGGTGGTCTGGGAGAAGCGACTATTATAGGTAATGTACTTGACATTGCTTCCTACTACAGGACGTTCTTCCTCAACAAGATATTTCCGGCAGTAGTAAGGATCTCTAATGTAAGGTTCGATGATATTGTTGATGAACACTTGAGAGATCTGTGTTGAACAGTCGCGGTGGAAAGCACTGCTGAACGGTGTTTCTTCACGAGACTATCTCGGCGATGTCCAGAACTTTGATCGATTTCCAAATAATAAAAATTGTATCTCAAAACCTGTTCCCAATGCTCTTATCGTGCTTGACCGTAGTGGTGAGTGACATGGCCCGCTCCAACTACAATCAATCATAAGCCGAGGTCCACGAGGCGCCCATGCAACAACACCGATAACCGGTCCACGACTTGCTCCCGCTCAACGCGCCTCCCCCAATAACCCCATCACACCAACATGGCGTCACCGGCGAGCTACACATACCCGTTCGCCGCGTCGCCCGACATAATCCGCTCGCACCAGAAAGATGCCTACTTCAGCGGCGTGCTGCTCGAGCAGCTCTCGTCGCTCCTCCGCAAGCTCTACGGCGCACGCTTCGCACACACGTACCTATCCGAGACACGGGTGCTCGGCGAGCTCCTCTACCTAGGCCTCACGACGTGCCTGGGGAATCGGACGCTAGGCGAGGAGTACTGCGACATTGTGCAGGTGGAGAGCGAGAGCGGGCGGCTGCCCGCACTGGGGAGAAGAGCAGGATACATTGTCAGCTGCATCCTGGGGCCGTATCTGCTGGGCCGCGCGCTGCCGGCCTTCAGGCGGCGCATCAGGGCGAAGCTCGAGGCGAACCTGCGCTGGTACGCCCGCCAGCAAGCGCGCAAGCAGCAGCAGGCGGCCGAAGCCGGGAAAAGCCCCAAAGCCATATCGCGACCGCTTGGCATGCGGCTGCAGAGCTACCTCCTCGCGAACCTCGACACCATCACATCGCCGTCGCCCGTGTACGCGCTCTCGCTCGCGACGTTTTATTTCTCGGGGACCTACTACCACGTGTCGAAGCGACTGTGGGGGCTGCGGTACATTTTCACGCGGCAGGTGCAGGACAGCGAGCAGCGCGTGGGGTACGAGGTGCTGGGCGTGCTGCTGGTGCTGCAGATGGGCGTGCAGGGCTACCTGCACCTGCACAACACGGTGCGCGGGCCCGACAGCAGCACGGCGCTCGGCACAGCGGTTGGCACGGCGGCTGTCGTCGGCGGCGGCGTAGAGGTCTCGCTCGACCCCAATGCGTACAGCGCCAACAACGCGCTGCTCTTCGATACCTCGGCCCCGCCGGTCCCTGCGCCCTCGGATATGCAGAAGTGGACGCATACCCCCGTGTACGACAAGCCCAGGTATGGGCTCGAGGACGACGAGACGATGGAGTGGATTGGGGGCGGGAACAGGAAGTGTACGCTGTGCTTGGAGGGCATGAGGGATCCCAGTGTCACGACGTGTGGCCATGTGTTTTGCTGGTCGTGTATTAGTGACTGGGCACGAGAGAAGCCCGAGTGTCCGCTGTGCAGGCAGAGTTGCTTGGTGCAGCACATCTTGCCTCTGCGAGGCTGATGCAGGTGCGAGTGTTTGTAGGTAAGACGAGGTACGATTTTAATGCCAAAATACCCTTTTGACGTGTCGGTCTATGCGACACGAGCGATACTCTACTTCTGCGCTTCACACTATCTTCTTCCTCTTATCCTCTTCCACCAATCCCACACCGACCATGAACGCCACCCTCAGGGCAAACGGCACAACACTCGCCGAGATGGTGGCCCACTCCTTGGTCGTCCACAAACCAGGACTGAGCATGGCCTCGGTCCCCATGTTTGTCCACAGGGCATGAAACTGCCAAAGGTCGCACAGTATGATGCCGAAGAGGACAGCCCTCCAGACGCTCAGCTCCGTCGTCACGCGCAGGACGACGCCCTCGACGGCGGCGAAGAAGACGTACGTGGCGGCGAGCTGGGTGTAGACAATCTGCGAGGCGGGCGAGTACTGGGCTGCTTGGGGCATGAAGGTGTGGTATTCGCGGGGGTTGAAGGCGAGGAGGTAGGCGCCGTTGAGGGCGAACAGTGGCTCGAGCCAGAGATGGCAGAGCTGGTATACGAAGGGGATGCGTGGAGACATGGTGTGCAGGTGGTGCGTAGATGTGGTTAGGCCGGAGATGGTTATATAGTTGCACGAAATCACTTGACGTGTCCACGGCAGTCTAGGTCGTCTGTCTGTAATGGTGTGGGTGCAGGCTCAGTTGGGCGAGGGGCGGGCGACATGGTGCTTCTTCTGCCACATTGGGCAGTGGTTATTGGTGGGAACGTGCGAACAGTGATGGACGCTGGATGCGCAAGATACTGGATTGGGAAGGTTGGGACGGACTGAGTGGGAAGGCGGCCGCGTCGGGAGAAATCCATGGGCCAACGGTAGGCGTCTGAGCGCACGAATTGGGTGGTGACGGTGGGGGCGATTGGTTGTGTTGGAGGATGGTGTACCGAGCTGTGGTTGACGTATCGGATCCAGGTGGTTAGTACCATGGTGCCAACTGCTCACCCAGGAGGTACAGGGTTCTGCGGCTGAATGTCAAGTGGCTGCATTGTACGCGACTCACAGACGGCAGGGAAAGAAAAAAAGCGCGGTCGAGGGGTGGGGCGATGGGAGGATGGTTTACCGTGTTTGGGGCGGTAGCAGCTGCGCAACATCGAGATTGCAGCAGGACATCGGATTGTTAGCAGAGAGCTATGGATGAAATGTGTCGCACTAAACGGCTGTCAGGTTGTCGACGCCAGAGCGGGTCAGGGCAGAATAGGACAGGGTGCGGTTGGCGCTAGGAGCGGCGGGAGGAGGTAGAGCGTGCAGCGGCATTTTTGATAATATACAAAAGAAGGACGGCAGGCAGTGAGTTGATCCATGCTGCCTCCCGTACGTGTGAACAACATGGAGTGAAATGAAAAGACGGCGGCCGCTCGTCAATTGCTCTCCCTCCGTCTCTCCGTCTCTCCACATGCCAGAAGGGCCGTGCGCGGGCTTGACGTCAGAGGTTCGTCGCGGGGTGTTGGATGTGGATTTGCGCATTTGCTGCGAGATGCCAGCAACCACTAACAGGGCCCTATTATGCCTCTGCCCTGACCATGACCATGGCCCTCACCACGTCAAAACCAAGAAACTTCTGCGCCCGCTGAGCACCAGCCACGTTCCTTATCCATTTGCTCTTGACCCGTCTTCTGCACCCGCGCTCGTGATTCCGCCTGCGAGCCCGTCCCGCCCCGACCTGACGATACCCACCGCCGCCGAATTTGCTCGAACCCTCTCGTCCCGTGCAACCTCTCCACCACCCTTGCACTTCACCACGAGCTCCCCGTGGGCACCCGACTGCTATATCGCCCGCCCCCTTCCACCCATACCCAACCTCGCACCGCCGCGGCCCTCTGCCCACCATGACGACCTTCGTCGTCTCTCTGTAAGTAGCCTGCGCCTGCCTCTACCCCCCGCTGCCCCCCAACCCGCAAACTAACACTGCGCCGATTCCTCCCCTACACGGTCGACTTCCACGAGGCTGCCTCGGCACCCTCCAGCCCGCCCCAGGCTGCGCAGCCAAAGACCGTCGACACTGCTCGCAACACCCCCACCCCCACCGCCGCTGCCCGCGATGTCCAGCCCCATAGTCTCCTCAAACGGGCCCCGCCCTCGCATATCCAGATGCCCAAGACGCCCCTAGCCATGCTCGAGCACGAAGACTTCTTCACCCCCGTGCAGCCGAGCGCAGCGACACATTTCGCAAAGCCCTCAGACCCCCGAAGCCTTGTCCGCAGCGATGCTCACGTCCCCGAGTGGGGCGGCAGCGGCCTTTTCTTCAACCAGCCCCAGTCGAGAGCCGATCCCGCTCCTCCGGACACAATCCTCGAGTACGCCAAAGCGCACGAGCGAGCCCAGGTTTTGAAGCAACAGCAAAAAGGCGCTCAGTCCGGGAAACAAACTGCCGACCCTCGCTGGGCCACCGACTACACTGTTGTCCCTGCTGTGCAGGGTAACGGCGGTCTCTTCAACGCAGTCCGCGCTGCTGTCGACAACAATCGTCTCAGGGACGTTCTCACCGTCGGCCTGATTGGCTTCCCCACAGACAGCATCGACGAGAAGAAAAAGACCGAGATCTACGAGAAGCTCGAGGAGGAACACGAGGCCCTCACCGTCTATGTCAGCGACAAGGACTTCGACGGACACTATGCTCACTTCTGTAAAACCATCCTGTGGCCAGTCTTCCACTACGTCATCCCCGATCACCCCAAGAGCAAAGCCTTCCTCGACCACTCGTGGGTCTTCTACGTCAAGGTCAACCAGGCATTCGCGGATAAGGTGGTCAAGAACTACAAGCGTGGGGATATCATCTGGGTCCACGACTACCACCTTTGCTTGGTTCCCCAGATGATTCGGCAAAAGCTCCCAGACGCCCAGATCGGCTTCTTCCTCCACACCGCGTTCCCTTCTTCCGAGGTGTTCCGTTGTTTGGCAGCTCGCAAAGAACTGCTCGAAGGCATTCTTGGCGCAAACCTGGTGGCTTTCCAGATCCCAGAGTACGCCCACCACTTCCTCCAGACATGTAGCCGTATCCTTTCTGTTGAGGCTACCGAAGATGGCGTTCAGCTGGAGAACCGTTTTGTAAACGTGTGGTCGTCTCCAATCGGTATTGACCCGAAGGCGCTTGCCGTTGCAAGAGAAGAGCCGGAAGTTCTGGAGTGGATCGAGACTATGAGGAAGCGATACGAAGGCAAGAAGGTCATTGTTGCCCGTGACAAGCTCGACACGATCCGAGGAGTTCGTCAAAAGCTGCTAGCTTTTGAATTGTTCTTGAACAAAAACCCGCAGTGGAGAGACAAGGTCGTCCTGATTCAAGTCGCAACCTCCACCACCGAAGACACAGAGCTTGCAGCCACTGTTTCCGAGATCGTCACGCGTATTGACGCCGTGCATTCGACCCTGACCCACAACCCACTCGTCTTCCTCAGGCAAGACATTGCCTTCTCTCAGTACCTCGCCTTGTGCTCTATTGCCGATGCTCTCGCCATTACGAGTCTTCGCGAAGGTATGAACCTTACTTGTCACGAGTTCGTCATCTGCCAGGATGGGCGAGCCAGCGACAAGAAGCACGGCCCTGTTATCCTCAGTGAATTCACTGGAAGTGCTTCCATTTTCGATGGAGCCGAGCTATCGGTCAACCCTTGGGCTTACAGCAACATTGCTGATGCCTTCAAGAAAGCATTGGAGATGACCGACGAGGAGAAGGACAGGCGTTACTCCAAGTTGCGACACCAGGTCATGCACCACACTGGTGATTTCTGGGTCAGCAACCTCAGCAACTATCTTGCCAAGGTTCACGAGGAGCAATTCCGCCGTGATACCATGTCGATTCCCCGACTCTCTTCCAGCACCCTTGCGCGCGCATACCAGCAGACATCTAAGCGCCTTTTCTTCCTCGACTACGAGGGCACACTTGCCTCGTACGGTTCGGTCAATAGCACTGTCTTAACTAACACAGAACGAGTGATTGACGTCCTTCGTGAGCTTTCCGCCGACAAGCAGAACGTCGTGTACATCATGAGTGGCCGTACAGTCTCAGAAACCGAGCTGCTGTTCGACCGCATACCTTCCCTCGGATTGATTGCGGAGAACGGGTGCTTCCTGCGGGAACCCAACTCGGATGAATGGGTACAGTTCCCCAATGAGGAGAAGACGCTGAAATGGAAGGAGTCGGTCAAGCCGATCCTGCAATACTACCTCGAGCGTGTCGAAGGCAGCCGTGTTGAAGAACGCCACTGCTCGCTCGTCTTCCGCTACGACATGACGAACGACACGGACGCTTCCAGCCGTCACGCAGGTGACTGCGCGAACCACATCAACGACGCTTGCGAGCAGCAACGCGTAAAGGCCGTCCCATCCAGGGACTCGATGATTATCGAGCCCATCGACTTCGACAAGTCGACCGCCGCGCAACATGTCTTCAGCAGGTACCCCGAATCAGGTGGTCCTGACTTCCTGTTTGTTGCTGGCAACGACCGCTGCGACGAGGCTGTATTCCGCTGGGCCAAGAAGCTCATGGACGAGCGAGTTGTTGCAAACGTCCAGTCCGTTACTGTTGGCGACCGAAACTCGGTTGCAATGTCGACGCTGACCAACGGGACTACTGGTAAGTTTTTCAGATATCCTACAAACAGAACCATATTAACGCGCTGCGCCAGGTCTTCTGAGTGTCCTGAACAAGCTTGCCAAGACGCACCATCCCGCCGAGTAGTGCAATAGCCACTTATTACCTCTGAACCTAAGAATGCAGCATACACAGCTGCCGGGTAGGACGTAGTCTCTGCACGGGGGCTTCTCCACCTCCTCATGACCTCACGAACCCCAGTCTGTATAGATGCATAGCGTAGCATAGCATGCCGGGACGGGATGCCTAGATTCCTCGACAAACCCCGCTGATAGTGTCGCGGCGAAATAAATACATTAGTGGAATCATTCTTGCTTGTCTCGACACACAAACGTCCAATACAAGTCATCACGCCGCAAAGCCTGCCTCTCCATGTCCATCTGCCCGTCCGTCTGTGCATCCCACCCGCGTTCTCTGCCGCACCACCTCGTGAGTGAGCCTCGACGTCGTACCCTCTCTGCCCGACTTCCCAGTGCGACTGAGACTCTGTCAGACCAAGTTCCCTCTCTGGTAATCACTTAGCCTTGTGCTCGTGCTTGTGCTTGTGTCCACGTCTGCTGACGCGCCGTCCTTGGCGCCTGCGTTCCCAAACAAAAAAGGGACGCTGGACGGATGAACTAGGTAGGGTGGCAGGTAGGTAGGTAGGTAATCTAGCAACGCGCCCCGGCGCCAGAAGTATCCACGGTTCAAATATTTGTGGTAGATATACCTAACTAGCGCTGCTTTGCTGCTCGGTGGAAATAAAGACTCTGCGTCTCAGCGCCGTGAAGCCAGCGATACAGCGGCTGGATGGTGTCTGGTCCAGCTCCAGCTCTAGCTTGCTCCAAATACAGCTCGAGACCAAGACTAAGCCCCAGCTCCAGCTCCAGCTCCAGCCCCAGTCCAGTCCAGGGTGGGGTGGTGTGGTGTGGTGTGGTGTGGAGACGGCCGAAAGCGGCTCCCGAGTCCATCTTGACCGGTCAAATCGCTCAGGCGTCCCCACCCTTCGCTCGCGCGCCCGCGAGGTCAGCACGGGAGATGCACTGCCCGACCACATCGGGGCGACGTTTGTGTTTCAGATTTGGGCTTGTTGCTCTAGCGGGGGACCGTCATCACTAGGCGGGTGGATGGGTAATAGGTAGACGGAGAGGAGGCGAGGCGAGGGAAGGTGTGGCGAGGGACGACGAACGTGCAAAGGGTTACGGACTCTCTTTGTCTCTCTCGGTCTTTGAGCTACCTGGCTAGGCTATATACTATACTAAAAATGACATGACGGGCTAGGACGGCAAACGCGGCAGTGCGGTGAGCAGCAAGCGAGCGAGCGAGCGAGCAAGCAAGCTGCTGCAGCGGAAATATATGGGTATACAGGAATGGAAGAAAATCGGCATCATCAACGGGCGTGACATGAGCAATTCGTTATATAGTGAGAACCGCGGAAACGTATCTTTTGTGCGATGCGGCGCGTTTCGTCCAAGACGTCGGACGCCAATGCGCGGGAGCCGTGTCGGGGTCGTGAGATCGTGGCCGTTGAGACGGCGCGGGCGCGGGCGTCGAGTCGTCATCATGGCGAGGGCGATGCGGCGGTATATCCAATACCGCGCCATCGAGGAAAGCATGTGGCCCCCAAAAGAAACGCGTGTGACCCCAGCCCAAAAGTTGCAAGAAAAAAAGATCAGAAAACATTAGTACAGTCGTTAAGGCATCCAGAATGAGAGCAGGAACTGTCCGACAAGGCGAGAGGTATATTGGGTTTGGTTCGCGCTCGAAATGCTGACGGCCCGTCGGTGTTGCAGGTAGTCGGCTGAAGGGTAGTTAGAATCTGTCTTAGACATGCTGCAAAGGACGATTAAACTCACTGTTCTCCCGCACAAGTTGTGCGACCTGTCGCACAAAGTGCACACTGGACGCATCGCCAAATCCGACCTCGTTGGCCCAGTCGTGCTCCGAGTTTAAAAGCGGGTTGCACTTGCGGTTGTATTTCCATCGGAAGATCTGCTGGATGAAGTGCATGCGTGTGTCAATCTCTCTGCACGCGTTCTCTGCCTGCATCTGTGCATCTCGCACATCAACCCGCTCGGTCGTCGACTTTGTAGCCTGCACCAGGTGGATCGTCTTCTGCTGGTCCTCGAGTGCCATGCACATGCCTACAATGGCGACGAATGCAGCAAGCCACTTGTCACAGCCCTTGGATGATTTGAAGATCTGCTGGAGCTTGTTGAGGAGGTTGTTCTGGATTGTGCGTCGTAGTTTCGAGAAAAAGTACTTGAGCTGGCGATTGGTCATCCGAGGGGATGTATAGGTGTCGTTGTGCCCAGTGTATGAATGCATGCGCGAAAGCGTAGCGTACTTGGACTCTTCGGCCATGGTCAAAGTGTGTGACATGATGAACGTGACGACAATCAGGCGCTGGACTTCGTGGAACAGTTTAGCCTCGTCGTCTCCCTTGGGCTTCACTCTTGAAATGAGTTTATGCAACTTCTGCTGGAAATCATTGTCATCTTCCATCCAACAAAGCTCGCCAAATGCATCAAGGTGGTTCTCGACGATGTCGTTGATGTACTTATCGTACTTCTTCTCTTCGTTGTGGTTGATGTGGACCATGCCTAGCGGTGGGCTCTGCTTGTGATAGGCAACGCGCTTGTTTGTGCCTGGGTCGGTTCTATACTGGATCTGGAGCAGCAACTCGTTTCCTTTCGGAACGAACTCGTAGACCTTGACCGGGATCCTGGGCATGCTCTTCTGGCCGCACGTCATCATCACGGTGAGCTCAACGTTGTGCCATTGGTGGATGTGCTGGGAGACGAAGTTGGTGAGATGCGAATCCTCATGCATCTGTGTAATGAGCTCCGGGATGAAGGAAGACGACAGGTCAACCAGCTTGATGCGTGAACAACCCAACCCACAGTCAGCGTTTGGACGTTGGGAACGCTTCAGGCACCGCTCGCACGTCTCACCCGGCCCACACTTGTCTCTTTGCAGCACGCAATGCCAACAAGCTACAATCTTTCGCATGTCGTGCGCTGCTTTGGCAACCTTGGGCTCCAGATGAGTTCCGAGGGCTCTGCCTCCCGATTTGTTTGAGCTCCCCTTTGACACCGATCCGGACCGAGAGTGCTCTGGCTCTGGGGAAGCATCGAAGGACATCTCAGTGATACCAGTGGGCGAGACGCTTCCATGGACGAGTGCTTGGGATTGAGGAATGGGCTGCTCCAGAGTGGGTGCGGGAGCCGGATCGAACGTCATGTCGACATCCGAGTTTTGGTAAGAAACCACGACCTCAGAACTACCAGGACTTCCTGCTGGAATGTAGGGACTACCAGTTGGCTGGACAGGAGATTGCAGGTAGTTCAGCAATGACGACTCGGTGGGTGATGCTGGGACGTGCTGATCCGGAGTAGTGTAGCTGTCGGTAATGAGTCGCGAGTTTGCATTGAAGTTGATAAACTCTCCAAAGCTAGGTGATGTCGGGGAAGTCACCAAACGCGCCTCGACTGTACCAATGGCCTGGTTGTGGGTCATGTAGCCATTCGACTGGTAAGCGAAGCCTGGCGACTGGAGAGGGAAGATGCTATCATGGGGAGGGGCCATGGGCTCACTCGGCGACACAAGGCCTGAGGGGAACGTATTGTTCCAAGCCCACGTGTCTACGTTGCTCGGATAATAATTTCCTGTGTCTGTGGCCGGGTCGAACATGACACTTCCTGCATCGGGGATCATGTTAGACCTGGGCGGCCCCTCGCCGTTCCATGGGTCCTGTTGATGAGGCTGATTCGTAAAATTCATCCCATACACGCCCCCGGGGTAGCTAGTTTGCATCTGCTGCATGAACTGGGTGCTCGGATCGAACTGCTGTGGCTGCTGGAAATGCTGTGTCAATGCTGCTTGGAAGGCTGCATTGACGACTGTGTGGTGTTAGCGAAAACGGGTGTATAGAGGACGGAAACATACCCTGATCGCTCATTATGTCTTGAGGGCCCAAAAACATGTCCGTTGCTGACGCTGGGTTCTGAGAACCCTGAGTCGAGATTGAGTTGCCATGATAGTAGCTATACATGGCTTCAGACGGATCGAGTTCAACCTCGAATGAGTCCTGGTCGGGTGTCCTGACTGATGTTGGAGAGTTGGAGAGGCTGGCATGGTCCCAGTGCATGTAGTCGGGCGGTTGGTCCTGAGGCAGTTCGGGCGGTTGCGAGGAATGGCGGCTTATTGGCGGGGTGGTGAAGAGAGGGTGAGGTGAGAGTCCCGAGTGGTTGATGATCGAGTCGGAGGGCGTCTTTGGGCGTTGGAAATCAGGCTGACCGGCGTCGAAGGCGAGGTGGTTAAAGAAGTGCGGTGGTTGGGCATGCTGGTAGAGGGGAGGGTAGGCGGCCATGGTGAAGCGACGGCCGCTGAGGGCTCAGCAGAAGAGCCAGAGCAGCGCTGGGCACAGGGCAGTGTATGAGGTCGCAAGAAGAAGTCGGGCGGCGCGCAATGGACGGATTTGTGGCCCCCAGCCTCAGCCTCGGGTGTTGCAGCAACAACAACGGGCGGCTCGCCCTGGCGCGAAATGCGACAGGCAACAATACACGAGCGAGAGTGCCTACCAAAGTGAAGGACTTGAAGCACGGGTGGAGGGGGGCGGGCAGGAAGAAGCAACTTTGTGGATGCGGCTGAGAACGAAGAGTTGAGATGGCATCAGAGTGGCAGGCGTTGCGGGCGTCTTACGCTGCCCCACACCCACCGGTCAAGAAGAGGGCCCGGAATGGCCTAGCGGCGAGGCGTTTGCACATCATCCACAAACACCATGCCGTATCCACTCCTGCGACTCCACTGCCTACCGTCCTCTAGACTGGCGCTCGTTGTCGCACGTCCTGCGCCGCCCTGCGCCGCCCTGCGCCGTCGACCGCCGAGTAGTAGTAGCGACCGTCCTTGTGTTCAGACACCACCCGCTTCACCAGGCACCCCGATCCATGGTCCTCTACCTACTTGCCAGCACACATGCGGCGGTTAGATTGGAGACAGGCCCCCGGTGCCACAGGGTGGTACTGAGAAGTACTCTGTGCGCGTGTTGAGTGGGCGAAGCGACGCGCCAAGGTGGTGGCAGAATGCAGGCCATGGCGGGGGAGCGAGAGCGAGGGCTGGCCTATGTCGACCGCACTAGTACTGCGTTCACGGCGTCCTTCGCCGCAGCGACAACATGGGCTGCCCAAGGCTTTTTATCTACCTCTGCCTCTGTACTACACCCATGCGCGTACCGCCAGGCAACAATATCGACTCGGGCGTTGAAGCAGTATTAAGCACTAGTTGGCAACGGCTTGGTCCCTGGTCGACTCTCTATTCCGATCCCCACACGGAGTTCGACCAGCCAATCATGTCCCCCAAACAAAAAGCCGTCTTCTGCTCTCGGAGTAAGCCCCGGAGTCACCAACGCGTATTTCGCAACGTCGTCGAGATGCCGTCCCAGCGACGCGCAGCTCTCTGTTGCTTTTCTCCATCATCCAGCTTCTCCGACTGGCGTATTCACAATGTCACGGGAATTGCGCAGGAACGGGAAACCCAGGTTGGTCTTGGTCTGAGCTCCGCCACAGACGCAATCGCTTACCGCAATCTAGATCGTGTGAGCCGTGTAGGATATCCAAGATCCGCTGTGACCACACCACACCCACTTGCCAAAAATGTCACACTCGTGGCATCGCCGACCAGGTCAGGCTGATCAGCTGCCGGCAAACCCCACCCGTCATTAACGTTTGATACAGTGCTTCTATCACCCTAATCCCATGACTAAGCCCGCCGGAACACCCCGCAAGAAACCAGAGCCTCGTCGTCGCAAACTGGAAGCCCGTCTCTCCGATGCACACAACCATGAAAGACTCACCTCCCTGGCCTTGAGTCCTCCAACTCTGAGGAACGATGTCGTCAACTCGTGGCCAACCCCGCCCGAATCTGCATCAAAATCAACACAGGCGAACGCAGACCCAGACCCAACACGGAGCTTCTACCTAGGCTCCACAAGCTATGCCGCTGTATTCAGAGACGAGCATCCTCTCCCGGATTCTTTGCACCAACAGCCAGCGGAAAGGTTGAGTGCTACACCTTCAATATCTGACAAAAGCGTGCTCGGAACCCGGCATTGTCAGATGGGCGTTGGCCATTCAATCGTGGCGAGAATCCTTCCATTCTCGTTTTTTGAGAGAGCGGTGCAAAAGTACTTTGAAGTCCAGAAGACGTCCGCTCTGGTTGGCCCTCTCATTCTGTCAGCTCTGCCACAGCTGCGCGAGGACTTGGAACAGCTTACAGCGGCTGGAAGTGATACGTATTATATGTATGCTGAGTTGACAAAGAACACTGCCCGGCCTCTCAGAGTTCCATCGACCATGCGTCCCTCCGAGTTTCATACCCTGTTCACAGGCAAGAACCTGCGATGGGAAACGCTAGGTCTGATCATGTCCGTGGCTGGCTTCAATGCCCAATTCACTTCACCAAGTGACCCCATGTTTACGCTAGATGATGGGACCACGCTTGATAGGGACACCGTCATTGAAGACATAATACACGCAACCAATGATTGTATCGCCATTTGCCAAGCGCATGGAGCCGTCAACGATATCATGGTGTGGCTCATATACAGCAACATGCTTGTAATTAGCAACTTCTATGGAGATAACTGTCTGTCCGTCTCTCTTGCTGCAACCTCAAATGCTAACTATCCGCAGATCACGGAACCTGGCGACGCATGAGTGACAGTGTATCGGCGCTCTATGCAGCTGGTATGCACTGTGAGGGAGAATCCAGAAACACCGAGCCTTTGTTCCTCCGCGAATCGAGACGGAGAATCTACGCTGCTGTATACTTATCCGACAAGACTCTGGCCATTTTCTTTGGTCGTCCACCAATGATGGGCTGGCGGTATAGCGATCGAAAACAGCTCCTTGATGTTTGCGACAGGGTGGTCACGTCCGAAGATCCACAAGTCATTAACGAGGCATTGTCTAAATTGGACAGTGCTGGGTGGAATACTGAAGGCAGGATCTACTCAGCGTCGATCATCAGGCTGCGCTGCCAACATGCAATATTCAAAGAGCGCATTTTGGAACAGTCTCTTGCTGGCGAGAAGGATCAAGATGTCGTCCAGAATCTGCAGTAAGCTTTCCATCCATCCCCGCTTGAGAGTGATGGCAGTTGAGCTAAACGTACCAGATCAATTGCCGCAGAGTGTACCGTGTTCTGGGAAAACCTTCCAGCACACCTCCGATACGACACATACGACGAAGAAACTGCCTGGAACGGTGTCGGCACCGACACGACAATACGTATAATCTCCGTTTACCTGGAGTACCTTCACATGCACTTCCAGATACAACGATTGCTGCAACGTCAAACACAACAAGCTCTACCTGCTCTGCTCGAGCTGTCATTGAAACTACTCTCAACGGCTCTTGTCTTTACCAAGCCTAATAACAGAGTCTACGAAACCAGAAGACACTTCCCTACCGTCATCTTATTCTATTGCTTCACAGCAGCCGGAGCTCTAGGCCTAGAACTCAGAAGGTGCACGATCGAGGGCGTTCCCCTGCCGAATACGGTTTCACGAGCAGATATTATCCGAAATCTTTCCGTGCTCACATCATGCTTGGAGTGGCTCATTTTACCGGGTGACGGAAATCACAAACTCTGCATCGAACTCAACAAGATGCTTGCTATGGTCTTGGACGAGGTGCTCAACTATGAGCCACCTCCACAGGGAATACATGGAGGCAGCGTTGATATAGCAGATCCTGGACCCAATTTCTTCGATATGCCCATAATTGATGGCATGGAGCCAATTCCTACCGAAGCTGAAGACTTCTTGAACTGGCTGGACAACGCCGCTTGGACCAATACCGTGAGCGCTATGGGAAAGAACTGTCACTAGAAATGCGTGTACTGACTGTCACCCAGGATTTCTTTTGAGCGTCCATGTAGCAAAGCACAAGATACCAAATTCTTATTTCAGTCCAGGGATATATTTTGCTTAGTCAATAGCAGGCGTACATCGCCAAAGCACTGTCAGCAAGGGCCAACGCGTTCGGCCCTTGTGATTATAGCATGCTTCCAAAATAACCAATCACTACTACTTGCGAATTCTCCGGTCCATTACATTCGCTACATTCGCTCTCCGATCCTCCGGTCCTATCTCGGCTTCTCAACCGTCTACAATGTGCTGAAGTATGTTGCACGTGCTTCCGATGAGATCGCCTTCGCTTCCCTAACTTTCTGGCTATTCCTGGACGCCTTATGGCTTTTGCTGGGCGTCTTTCCGGAAGATACTGCTCTTGTCAGTGTGTGCTTAACGGTGTGGAGAAAGACAAAACGTACGTTTTCGGCTGAACATCTCGACGAGGTATTTCTTTGAAATGCTACTTGTCGACTTTATCGAAGAAACATCTGACACAGCGTATGATGGCGCTGACTTATCAATTGATGTGCACTGTGCAGCAGCGTAGGTGTTTGAGGTCTTTGGTGAAGCAGACATTGTGATGTGAGATGTGAGGTCGGGAGGGATGTCGAAGGGTGTGTGAGACTTGGCGACGAGAGCTGACGAGTCTTGGAAGGCTTATGAGAGAAGCTTGTCGGTTTTTGATAGTGTAGGATTGTTCGAGAGGAGTTGATATGGCTTGATGATGATGCCTGCCACAACGCAAGTTTACCACATCTTATATATCGGCGCTCCACCCACCACCATCACCACCACCACCACCGATTGCATCAACGCCCTTGACAAACCCGGTTCAATTGCTAATCCAGCATCGGAGTAGATCCTGGCTCCCACCCGCATGTACCACGATTCCAACCTTACAACGCACCAACCGCAGCAAGCCACCACCAGGCATCCAACGCCGACAGCCGTCGTCTACGCAAGCTTTTGATAGCCGCACACGAACGAGCCCGCTGCACGAGGAAAAAAGCGGGGCCCTCTCTCCAGCGCCAACAAAGCTCGGAACTCGACCATACACACCACTTTCCCCCGGCTGCACCTCTGACTGTTCGTCGCAGACTAAACCCCATGGCTCATGGCTTCGGAGTCGGCATGCGGACTCGCTACTCGCCAGCTGACAGGGCTACCACAGCCGCATTCAGACTAGTCACTCCGGTATTCCGACGTGCGCCCTCCCCCGGCGCCCTCTCCCGCACTGCAAAACGGACGGAGTGGGCAGGGGGAGCTGATTGCTCAGGTAAGCACGGCTTATACAAACTATGTAAGCAGAGAGAAAAAAAAACCAGAGATCATGCCCCGTGTTCTGCACCCGTGATGCGTTTTGCTTGCGAAAGCTTCGAGTCGCGACTCATGCTGCGGCTCCGCCGTGTGGAGACTTGTAAGTAAACCCCCATCTCGCTTGCGGATGCCCGCATTAGCAAGGCAGTGCTGCTTTCGTGGGGCAGGCTGAGTTTGAAGGGTCATGTCGGCGTTCGCTT
This sequence comes from Neoascochyta sp. HWLR27, assembly GCA_019775935.1. NCBI lineage: Eukaryota > Fungi > Ascomycota > Dothideomycetes > Pleosporales > Didymellaceae > Neoascochyta > Neoascochyta sp. HWLR27. The sequence goes on from WODD01000271.1 coordinate 63,716, forward strand.
CTGAAGGGCGGTGGCTGTACTACCTACCTACCTACCTACCTAGCTGCTGCTCTGGCTGCTGCCGTTGTGCCGTGGTGATGGGAATCCGGCACGCGTGAACAGGCACGGGCGGCCGGCGGTGAGCAAAAGGGCGAAGGCCCATGTCGTGGCATGGAGCTGTGTGGATAATCCTCCGATTGGCAAAGGGAGAAAGAAGGGCGGGATGGAGGATGGATGACGTTGTGTGAGGCTTTGTGATGCGGGCGTCGCTTTGGCCTGCCATAGGTCAATTGATTTTAGGGGTCACATTGTTTTGGTTTTTTCCTTGTCACGAGCAATGGCGTGGCTGTTGTTTGTGACTAGATATATGACGCAGAGGAAGGGGGTGTGGTAGGAGGACTCTCGTGGTCGAGGGGGCGCGTGCAACATATAGGTGCGTGGACATGGACCGGTCATTGGTTGAGGCTGAGATCTTGTGGCGGTAAGAGCTCTGAGAAATTACGCTCTCATTGTTGCAGCTCTGGATCCGATATGGAATTAGTGTGAGGTCGAGGTAGCTTTGTGTGACTGCGGTCTACACAGTCCTTACGAGAATTGTTTGGTAGGCTTCTTGTGCATATCTTACTGTAAGAGGTAGACCGTTATAGTCTGGTAAATGTGACATCCGGGCAGCAGCGCGTGTAAAGTGTATCGTCTGCCACTCATTCCGTATTCATACAGTTAACTAACCCACTAATTTGTACATCGCCTAGTCATACATTTTCAACAGTTAAACAAACTCCCTCAGGCCATCCAGCACGTCCTTCTGCCTCTGCGTCCCCATCTTCTCGAACCCGTCGACAGTCATGACGAATGTTCCCCTTCCGCCAGTCAGCGCTCGCAGGTGGTTTAGATACCCGACCATCTCCTTCAACGGTACACGCGCCACAATCTGACGCTGGCTATCCGCAATTCCTGACCCAACCTCGCCAACGCCCGACGCGAAAGGGTCCGGCGGCGTGTAGATCAGTTCCGGGTCGATACGCGGAAGATCGTCTTGCGCCGGTGTCGCGAGTGAGTCGCTGCCGTCGAGCGATATCACCTGGCCGCCACGGGCCGACGAGAGGTCCTGCACCACGGCGCCGAGAGACGACTCGTGCACGAATATGGTCACGTTCATGACAGGTTCCATAAGTGCAGGCGGCTGCGCGGCGCAAGCGGTGCGCAGGCAAGTTGCGATGGCGGCGCGTGCAGCCATGGAGATGGCGGTCGGTGTGGTGTCAGCGAACAAGTGGGATGCTGCGTCGATAGTGACGCTGATGCGGGTGTTGGCGACCGGGAATCCGTTAAAAGGGCCACGGGCAATGGCAGCGGATGCGCCGGCTTGGATTGAGGAGAGTACTCCATGGAATGACAGTTGAGGCGGGATATGTTTCTTCTGCGAAGCTAAGTCATGGCGGGAGAGTGAATCGTGCGAGATGTGCAGCGTGTTGCTGTCAGGAAGCTTGAATGTGGTGGAGAATGCATCTTCTTCAATCTCAGTTTCTTCCTGAGAGCCAGAGATGATTGGATTTTCATCCATAGGCTCTACCGATGCTGTGACCGTCGCTCTTGTGGGTTTCCCTGCAATTGGTTTATTAAGCTCGTACGTACAAGCAGGACCAGGGGCTGTGATCGTCTCGCGGTAACCGATTTCGATCTTGCCGATGCGCGCTTTGGCTTTGAAGTCGTTCAAAAGACGGTCGCGAGCAATTTCAAGATGCAGATCACCCATGCCGGCGAGATGTGTCTGTCCGGACTCCTCATCGACGGAGAGGTGCAAGCTGGGGTCCTCTCTTAGCAGAATACCAACGCTCTCAAGAACATGCCTCTGCTCGCCGAGACTTTGCGGTTCGATGCTGGTGAAGAAGACTGGTGGAGGTACATTGATCGGTCTCAGTTGCAGCGAGCTTAGCCCACCAGCCGGGCTACCCTTCATCTGCAAACCTTTGTACACAATAAGTGTGTCGCCAGTTCTGGCATGTTTGAGGCCTGTGATGACGCCAATCTGACCAGGGCCAATACCGTCCACTTCGACAGCGTCATTGGCATACATCTTCAAAAGGCGCGGTGCTCGTTCCGCTATGCCCAGGTTGGTGTTGTACAAAGTACATCCTTTATCAATGGAACCAGAATAAACCCGAACGTATACCAGAACACCACGTTTTGGGTCATTGACCACTTTGAAAGCAAGTGCACAAGCCGTCAGGTTCTTCGCTTCCGGAACGTACAGTTGCCGACTGTCCGCCTGCTTCTCTTTGCGCGAAACCTTGGACGGCTTGGTTGCAGACGAGTTCAGGAGTGCAGAGAGGGTGCTGCTCTGATGATCGATGCTGATTTCTGCATCTGGCCTTTCAAGGGGTGATGGAAGAAGGTCAACGACGGCGTCTAATAACGGCTGTACGCCAATGTTGCGGAAACTAGCGCCTGCGAAGACCGGGATGACAGTCTGGGGTGCTTGGAGGACGACACGTCGCAGCGACTGCATGACATGGAGCCCAGGAATAGCGAGATGATCTTCCTCGTGTTCAAGGAAGGACTCAACCATGATGTCGTCGTGTTCGCTCAGAGTCTCGATGAGGGCAATTCTTGCCTTCTTGATCTCTTCTGCAAAGCCGCCATCGGACTTTTCCAGCTCCTCAAGGCTGAAAGCTTGAATGTCTCTTCCGTCTCCTCCCGTCTTCCACAGCATTCCGCGCAAGTTGACGGCATCACCGATGCCGACAAAGTCGCCTTTGCCACCCTGCCACCACGGGATCTGACAGACTGCTGGCCAGGCATGTAATCTGACGCCAATCTCTTTTACAGTTCGTGAGAAGGCAGCACCGACACGATCAAGCTTGTTGACGAAGATGATTCTGGGGATGTGGTAGTGACCGGCTTGCGTCCAGACCTTCTCCGTCTGTGCTTCTACGCCAGCAACGCCGTCGAGAATGCACACAGCACCATCCAAGACACGAAGAGAACGGAGGACTTCAAAGGTGAAGTCTGCGTGGCCGGGAGTGTCGATGAGATTGACATTGTGGGGGAAGGATGATGGAGAGACATTGGTAAAGGCGGCAGGAGGTTGCTGCTGGTTTTCTGTACCTGGAGGAAGAGGAGGCCAGTGGAAAGTGATGGCTGCGGACTGAATTGTGATTCCTCGTGCTCGCTCCGCCGGAAGGAAGTCGGTTACTGTAGAGCCCTCGTCGACGTCTACGAAGATTTAGTGCTGGCGATTGAAAGATGGAGACGAGGTAGTGCATACCGCCGATTCTTCGAGTGTGGCCACTATAGTAGAGCATGCGCTCGGTGGTGGTTGTCTTGCCCTGCTCTGGCTTAGTCACTGAGCTGGAGAAAGCAGGTGCTCCTACGCACTGCATCAATGTGGGCAATGATGCCTATGTTCCTCGTCGTCTTGGAGAGGTTGCCGTGCGGCGATTGCGACGACAGCAGCCTGCGTGGAGTCAACACATGTAGCCGAGCGACTCGACGAGCGCGCAACGCCCATCCAATCCGCATTCCCAAGACTGGCTAGCGCGGTGAATGGAGAAGTGACAGTTAGTGTGATAGCGAGGAACCTGGCGCACGTGATGAGGCCGGACGAAACGATGATGGTAAGCGGCCGGGACGCCAAGCGCGTCTGAGCCGAAGCTCGCTCGACGACGTCAACAGGCACAGCGCCAGGCACAGGAGCAGGAACAGGAACAGGAACCACTATAACCACTGCCATGGACTACTCTGCCAACGAGTCCGAGTTCCCCGGAGGCAGCGACCCCTGGGCCTCGTCGCCGCAGCACAACCGCACCTCATTCGGCCAGCCCCCCACGAGCGACATCCCCTCATCGCCGCTACCGCCTCCGCAGGCATCGCCCTATGGCCACGACTCGGAGCAGTATGGCTACATGGACAACCACCACCAGCCAAACCGCCCCAGTACCGCCTCAGAGAACGGTGATGCTCAGCAGCCGTCGTTGACGTCGAGCTCGGATGCGCCGCCGCCGCAGCAGCAGCAGCAGCAGCAACAACAGCAACAACAGCAACAGCAACAGCAGCCCCAGCGATACCACAGCACGCGCCCGCAGCGCCAGCAGCAGCACTACAAGCTACAGGCAAAGGTCACTGGGCTCGAGCGCAACGGGAAGAAGGACCCCATTGTGCGCTTCGATGTCTACACCAACCTCCCCAAGTTCCGCACCACCCAGTTCCGCGACGTGCGCCGTGTCCACTCCGAATTCGTCAAGCTGGGCGAGCACCTCATCTCAGCATGCCCCGAGGCCATTGTCCCCGCTGTCCCTCCCCCAACTACCTCTGCCGGCGTCGGCACCGATGAGGACGAGGCCCGCCTCAAGTCATCGCTCCAGCGTTGGCTCAACGTCGTTTGCAGCAACGATATCCTGATCCGCGACGAGGAGATGGTGTTCTTTATTGAGAGCGATTTTGGCTACAGCCCTGTTGTGCGCCGGAAGCAGCCCGCCACCGGCGTGCGCCGCAAGGTGATCAAGCAGTTTGCGCCGCCCCCAGACGACACACCCGAGCTGGCCGCCGCACGCCCAATTGTCAAGGCCTTCTACCTGGGTACCATGGAAGCTGAGCAGAAGGTCGAGAAGGTTGTCAAGCACAGGAGAAGTAGGCCGCCGCTGCATGTGTGCTCGAGACAGACGCTGACATGTGCTAGATCTTGGTGTGGCCGAATCCGACCTCGGAGCCAAGTTCGCTGCAATGCACGCCCAAGAGACGCACGTCGGCCTCGCCAACGCATACAAGAAGCTCGGCAAGGTCATCCAAGCGACCGGTGACTTCCACGCCGCACAGGGCACGGCTGAGGCTACAACACTGGGCGACCCCCTCCAGTACCACAGCAGCGATGCTTTCATTGCAAAGGAGACCCTCACCAACCGCCATATTCTGCTCCGCGAGCTGCTGCAGGCACAATCTGCGACCAAGTCCAAGCTGTCAGCAGCGGACAGGCTCAAAGCCAGCTCGAGTGTGAAACGCGACAAGGTCGACGAGGCGATTGCTCAGCTTGATGAGGCTAGAAGTCACGAGGAGTACCTGACCCTGAAGGCCCAGCGTGTTACAGCAAATTTGCTTCAAGAGCAGAGGAAGTGGTTTGGCCGGACTGCTGGCGACATGAGGCAAGCGATTCGCGAATATGTCATCCGCCAGATCGAGGCAGAGCGCCGGACCCTTGCCACGCTCGAGTCTGTCCGACCCGATGTTCGAGCAATAGACGGCAGCGGCGGGCTATCGCGACTGGGCCGCGAGGCACACCCGGCCCAGCGCCGCTCCTCTCTGGTCAACTCACAAGGACCAAAGGGCGACGCGTGGTCCGGTGTGCCGCGACGACCGGGCGACGGCCTCAACCGTAGCATAAGCGGAAACATTCCTGCAGCACTCCCTGAGGGCGACGAGGAAGACGAAGAAGAAGTGCTGCACGGTCGCGCGCGAGCGCCGAGCAAAGCCGGAAGTTCCAAGGGCGTTGAAGAGGATGACGACCGAATTGACGCCAAGAATGCGGCTAGTCGACTGGCCACGACGACCTTTTAGGAGGGTAGATAGTGCACGATCATTGATAGTTCCACAGGCAAATCTGCCGTAGCGCTTGTGGTACATCGATACATCACGATACCAGGGCTTTCCTTGCTGCTTGGCAGGCAGCCCACAAAGCTTTCTCGACCAGCGTAATGATGATGCTAGCGCAACACTTTTCCGACGTTCGAGACTGGTGTGATAATGAATGTTTGTGACTGTTGGCGGGGTGTATCGGTGTTAGATACCCTTGCAAAGTGCCCATGACTGCGATAGGGCTGTGCATGGCTCCGGTGATCTGCGCAGGTCTCAACTCTCCCACACCCACCTTACCCCGCCGGGCTCTGGAGTCCACACCTGCAATCACAATTTGACGACTCGGCTCCACCTGCGATCGGGCTTCCCGTTCCAATGCCGCGTCCCCGGCACAGCAGCTTCAGCTGACGTGATGGACATGCCTGAAATTGCACTGCTGTGCCGCGGATGCACATGCACTAACGCCCAGAAGGATGCTGGGCATGATTAGACGCCACGAACGCCGCGAAGGATCGAGGGCTGGCACATAGGAGATGAGACGTATAGAGCCTCGAGACGACTGACGTCCAAAGGGTGTTTTCTTCGCTGATGCAAAACAGAGAGCCCGGCATTTGTGGCAAAAATGGAGGTACGAGGTTAATGAATTTGAGCGCATAGTGGCTCTACGTGTCAGGGCCGACTGCTACCTAGTCTAACGGGCGGTAACGTACTCTACTTTGTAATGCGGGAGTGGCCAGCTCTCGTCTACCCCGGCCGTATGGGCCAGGCAAGCTGACACCGGTTAATGTGCTCCAAGTCCAATTGGAGCGGCAGCCCATGACCATATGGGGGCTGCCGACGACCAAATCGTATCACGGCACAGTCAACATGTCTGGAGAAGGAGTTTACGATCTACTATTGGATCGACCGTGCTCCGCACCTCCCGGTAGTCTGGCATCTTGGCTGTTGCCCATAGCTTAACGAGCACGCCTAGAAGTACCTACGGGAGGCCAGGGGACCGATCAGGCGCGCACCTGCGTGTTCCGTCACAACCTACCCCCCGAGAGTACCGGAGCGGATGTGTCATTTATGTTGCGCGATCCCGAGCTTGTGGCCAGTATTGCTTCCGCCGTCCCATCTGTCCGCGTTTGCGAGTGATGCAGCCTGCATAGCCGTGCTCTTCTTCGTCTCTGCGTTCTCTCCTGCACCGATCTACGTCGGGGTACCCCAGGCTTGCAGTTGAGCTTCTGTGCTCCGTTCTCCTGTGGCTCCCGGCTGTCATCGTAACAACTATTCAGGAAGCATGGGTTGGCGGAGGTTCTTCAGGTCGGCTCTCTCTCCCTCGTTTGAGGCCGAGCTACCAGCACACTACGTTGAGCAAGTCGATGTTGCACGCAAAATTTCATTTACATCTTCAAACGGCTCTAAGGTCATAGCGGATTTCGATGTGCTGACCACATCAGCGTTTGAGCTTTCAGCTTTGCTCACCTCAAACGCGATCACCAGTGTTGAAATCGTTGCACAGTATCTGGAACAGATTGACCAACACAACAGAAGAGGGCGGCAGATCAGGGCATTGATATCAGTTGCACCAAGACATGGCTTGCTGGAAGTGGCACGGCAGCTGGACGAAGAGAGGGCAAGAGGCGAGATACGAGGACCATTACACGGGATTCCTATAGTGCTGAAAGACAGCATCATGACGGATACCAGCTTGGGTATGGACACGACTGTGGGTGCGTGGACACAGCTCGATAACGTCTTCTCCCATCACTGATCCAGAATAGGCTCCTACGCATTCATGGGTTGCACGCCCAAGAAGAACGCCACGATAGTTGACCGTCTCGTCGCCAAAGGCATGATCATTCTAGGTAAAGCGAACATGACTGAGTTCTGCGGCCTTAAGAACCCCGCCATGCCGCCCGGATGGTCGGCCGTTGGCGGCCAGTGCCAATCTCCATATGTATCTCGACACATAGCGAAAAGAAAACTACAGTGGGAGTTATCAGCACCAGGGGGTTCTTCTACTGGCTCCGCTGTTGCTATTGCTGCCGGTTTCAGCACGCTCGCTATTGGGACTGATACAATCGGATCGCTCATCACACCAGCAAATCGTGCAGCTCTGTATGCACTGAAGCCTACGGTCGGAGAGGTACCGATGGATGGTGTCTTCAAGCTTAGCAGGACATTCGATGCTGTCGGTGGAATGGTAAGTGAAAGCTACATTTCTAGTAGCTATAGCTAATACCGAGACAGGCAAAATCAGCCAAAGACCTTGTGGCCCTTATGGACGCAATGATGATTTCAGACTACCCGGGAGAAGAAACGAGACGACAACAATTCAAGATCAAATCAAATTTTGGGAATCTTCGAATAGGGTTTTCTGAGCCAGCGATTTGGAGGACATGGAGGAAGAGCGGCAGAGTGAATACTGATGCAGAAAAGTTCATGATCAAGAATTATAACCTGGTGATACAGCGTATGAGGTCCATGGGCGCACAGGTTGTTTTTCCTGTTGAGCTACCAAGTCAGGCGAGCTTGACAATCGACGGCAAGAACTGTTTTGAGCCTGTTGTCTGTAAGTTTTGGGAGCCTTTGGCGTTACCCGTTGTATTTCACAGGCTTACAATCCACAGACTCAGAATTCAAAGAGTGCCTCACAGAATACATCCGCGAATACAAAGCCACAAAAGTCCACTCCCTGGCCGAAATCATCAACTTCAATCTCGAGCACCCCGAGCTCTGCCTCCCACCCGCCTGTCCCGATCAGAACGACCTCATGGCCGCTCTACAATCAAATGCCCCACGCGAAGAAATCAACACGGCCCGCAACCACCTCCGCGAAGAAGGCGGCACAAACGGTCTCGACTTCCTCTTCGCCTCGCACCAACTCGACATCATCGTGTCGCCGGGCGACGCCGCCTTATCCTCGCTCGCCGCCGCCGCAGGCTACCCAACAGGAGCGTGCCCGCTGTCAGCCCTGAAACTCAACGGCCAACCCTTCGGCATGACGCTCGCAGCCCGCCCGCACTGCGAGCACGTACTCCTGCACTTCATGACCGCATACGAACACGTCTTTCCCGCGCGACCCATCCCACTCCCGCTGTCGTCTGTCACGCTGCACGAGACGAACCCGGAACCGCTGCCTGACCAGCCCATCATCGACTTGATTCTGCACGAGTGGGATACCCGCCGGTTCAGCTGCTCGGCTGATGCGCTGGCAGACTGGCTGAATGCCCGCTGGATGAAGAGCGGGTATAGGCTCAGTGCCGAGACGGTGTGCGATGTGTTGAGAAATAATGGGCGCGTGGCGTTCCGCGGGCTGGGGGATGATGATGCTGGTGCTTTTTCGAGGTGATACCCATGTTTTGTTTTCGTCTACGGATTTTCTTTTGGTAGGGCAATGTGGGGGGGAGGAATTGGGGCTTGCGATTGTGAGCATTTTGGGTGGAGATATTTTGCTTTCGTGTTGCTTCGGAATTCACAGAAAGTTGCAGTTGGGTAGGAACGGAATGAATTGGAGGCAGAACACATTTTGAGAATGCAGTTGGAAATTTGCATCCAGATTCGGTTGCCATTGGTTCAACAAACGTAGAGACGATTAGAGGTTAAGTTTGTGAGGAACCGTAGTATAACTATGTGTAGCAGGTTCGCTTGATTCGTCAACACACTAAGCTTTGAATAAAATTCGGTATGAACCGAGTCAGGAACGCAGCAACTCTTAGATATGGATGAATTTGAAAACCCGAGACAAGGCCTGGTCGCAGAAGATGTGAGACAGATCGAGGATCAGAAATGTTATCTGTAATATACTTGAAATTAATTTTCTTATTCGTATCAATTATCAACCAATCATAACACAGCTCAGTGGCGCAGCGGAAGCGCGCCGGGCTCATAACCCGGAGGACAACGGATCGAAACCGTTCTGAGCTATGATTTCTTGATTTTTTGCAGTTTTTGCCTTCGTGGCTGGCATGGTCTAGTCAAATTTCGTACCACGTGAACATAGGGACGATTTATCTTTTTGTTACTTTGCAGATTCTCAATCAGCAATGGGAGAGTAAGTCTAGTTATATCCTACGTCTCTGAAAGAAAAACTTCAGTCGTTACCACCGCAATAATTACTTTGAGCTGCACTATTTACCATTTGGTTTGGACACTTCCTTTCGGTCGATCATCTTTCGAGTCTGCAGCTCATATGAGCGTATCTAGTTGCATTCCGTGCGACTGTGCTCAAAGATTTCTAGGTCCACACAAGCCAACCTCCTCTACCACCAGCTCGAACTGTTCGCCTGGTTGGCCAAGCCTGTAGAACTGACTCTTCCAATACCCGTCGTTTCCACCTGTCAGCCCGTCCAATTCATGCAGCTTCACGTTCAGCTCCCGAATATTCAACTCACGAGTATTCGCACGGGCCTCGTCCGCTGATTTAACACCATGGCTCAGCGCGATGTCGATGTGGACATTCCGTGCCCCCCGGTTTGCTGCTTCCAACGTGGTGTAGACTTCTGTGCGCGGGAGCGGATGATATACGCGGGTCTGAGTTACGTTGTTATTGGTACCTTTAGAGCTTGCTTCGCCCGGGGTAGGAACCAGTTTGAAAAGGCGCAAGACGAAAACACTCTTCATGATGAACGGCGTGAATTTCAAACCTGCAGGCTCCTCGTTCGCGAATGCAGAGACTTCATCGCGCTGGACCCAGAGCTTGGCGTGGAATACTTTATCGGGGTTGTCTATCGATGTGAAAGCCCCTGTGTGCGTCTCGCAGTCATGCTTGTTCCGCTTGCTGGCTGTTTCCGTGACTTGGTATTGAAAATGTTTCATGTACTGTTCTTTGATATCGTGGAGACGTTTATGAGCGTGAGTGTTAGCATGATGGATGTTGGTGAAGGGCAGCAAGGTGATTTCGGTCGCGGCGATCTCGCTCTCAAGCTGTCCGCTGCCCCAGGTTTTCTGGAAGACCGAGTATTCAAAGTAGGGCTCTGCCTTCTCCGAAATATTTGAAGTGATTGGGAAAGCATCGTCTTTGTCGATGTCGTGGCTATCGTCCGGGATATTTTGTGTTCGTGCCTGTGCTCCTTTCATAAGATTGGGTTGATTGGTTGGTGGGAAAGGGAATGCTGTTGTGACACTTGAATTGTGATTTGGAGCCGCACCAGTTTAGTTTGCTTGGGATTCCGAGTGCTTTGAGGCTGTAGCCTTCGAAGCATTCTGTCGAGGAAGAAAAATTTTCTTCTCTTGGCTTTCTGTGCTGATAGATGGACGCGGAAGTGTCTAGAGTTAAGTCAGCAGATATTTTGCTTTAGCTTGTCGCATAAGGAGATACTCATGAGATTACCTTTTGACTTCCGCGCTCCTTGATACCATCCTGCTTATGCTTATTCTGACACGTGCCAACTCCAGTATGAATGCCGGAACGTGTTGGATCTTGTGATGAGGTGGTCTCTCGTTCACTTTCTGCTCCTTCGACTTTTATGGCATTCGATTGTGTGCGAACCTGTATACCAGTTAGTGGCTGTGGTGCTCTGTTACTAGATTTGAGGTTGAGGCTCCCACAAGTCTGAACTACGTCCAATCCCCGAGGAAGCGTGCCACCGTTGTTGACACTGGATCGGGAGCCTTTCGAAGTACTAAGCTGCTTCACTGTCTTGAGATGTGTTGGAGGTTTTTCACGGTCCGACTTTTGTAGTGTCCGGTCAGGGACCGTCCCCAAAGAATGGTGGATAACCGCAGGCGTGATAGTCCTCTTCTCTACTTTCGTAACAGCCTGAGTCAATGTTTGACTTGAGTTATTGAGCTCAATTTTCGATGTCTTGGGATTTCCTCGAGATGCTTCCAAGACTCGGTGGTCAGTGTTACCTACGTGACGAACCGAAGGTGCGGTGTCTTGGAAGGGGCTATTCTGTTGAGAGTTAGATTTTATGGTTGGATCAAGCTGATAGTTGTGTACCCGTACCTGCTTTGTATTGGTCGAATCGCGCATCTGGTGCCCGGAACCTGTAGGTGCATTTAAACTATTTGAAAAACAACTCTTTGGCTTTGCATTTTCACTACACGCCTGTGTGTTTTCGGTTGTTGTTGGTGTTTTGCGAAGAATGTGCTGAGTGGGACCGGTCTGAGCTGGTGTCTGTTGAGCCCTATTTTCAGCAAATATGCCTTTCCGTTCTTTTGCAACATCTCTCTGCTGAGTGTGAATATGCGGTGTCGAGCTATCCTGATTCTTGTTCAAGAGAGATCGCAAACGAGATGAGTTCAAAGCCTTGGCTCGTAGGCTAGATAAACTCAATCTGTTGTTTTGATGAGTTATCAGAGCATGTCTTGGTGTTGGTTTCTTCGGAGTATCCGTGTGATCACTCTTTTCTGCACCTTCGCTCTCTGATCCGTCAGAGAAAGGACCCGTGTTTCTGGGTCGTTTGATGCCAGGAGCCACTATGGCCCCACGAAATGGTCGCTTCTTCGTTGATGTCGCATTTGAACCAAAACCTTCGTTACGTGAGACTGATTGGACAGTCTTTGGTATGGGCTTAGGGCCCATGATTGCTCGTGTGGTTTAACTTGATGCTTATGTTCATGCGATGAGCGCGGAACTTTGGGTAAATGGAGGCCCACTAGCCAGATCGCAACTATGTGAGCGAACGATTTGGTTGACGGCACGTGGCGTAACAATATTACCTTAGACGTACCTATCTACGGTATCACCTCTGAAAAGCCGACAGCGATAGTAACTGCTATACCGTCAAAATTTGCCGATGGAGACTTTAGATACCCTGGCGTCATTGACTCATCTAGGGTATCTTTGAAGATGTAAGTGAGCAGTCGCCCCAGCTTAAAAATTCCTGAGTGAGGGCTATACATACAGCGGTTCGGTACTAAGCGATTAGTACAGGCCTACACCGCTGAGCAAACAAACACCAGTCCAGCAGTTCTATCAGATTAGTTACAGCAGGTGAGAGAGCGCTGGATTAACAGTGGTGAACACCACAGCTTGAATAAACGTGACCAAGACGTCTGAAGACTGGCAAACAGAGGCTTGTACCTTGATATCTAAGCGATGCTTGGAGGACGTATCCGGCTCAACCTTTTACCACATTATTATTCGGTGAGAGAGGAAATGGTCAATTCATAGCATCAATATGCTCGCGTTTATTATGAAGGGCTCCTTTTCAGTCAGATGAATCATTCGATCAACTGAACAGAGAAGTTTTTGCAGTTATTCCATGAGTGAGGAGCGGCAGTGAAGGTGAAGGGGATGATGACTAAGCGCTCGATAGAGATTTAGCGTCCCACAATTTCTTGCACTCCAAACGCTTCCCCTCCAGATTTAGGGCCCGTGTGTCTCCTACTTGCATCTCAAGAGACATCAGTCCTGATACGATGTCAGGAACGATATCTGCTGTAGGGGTACCCGCCCCAGAAAATGTGTTGCGAGATTTGGCCAAAAATGCTTCCGGAGCTCTGCCTGTTTTCGCGGAGAAAGAGGCGTCCACCGGCGTGAAGTAAGGACGCAAAGTCCGTGAACTTTGGGTGGCAGTAGGAAGCTATGCTAACTTGTAGCAGGGAGCTACATGACCTCATTGATCCAGTCCTGGAAACTGCAGATCTACCAGACTTAAGTCCTGCCCACCGCGCAGCTGCATCAAACGCACTGTGCGCCATTATCGAACGCTGCCAATTATCAGACACTGATTATGTTCGGACGGCCATACTGGACGATTCGATATGGACGCGGTTCTTTAACATCTATCTCCAAAAGTCTGATGATGCGAAGGGGAAGTCAATGAGACAGACCCTCCTGGTTCTGACTGCTGTCATTGCAAAGGATCAGAGTCCTCGTGCATTAGAGCTACGACTTCAGGCTGCTGCTACATTCATGGACATCATCTGTGACCGACAAGATCGTATCAAGGTGAAGCCAGCGCTTCAAGGCTTGGCACATTTCCTTCTCCGGGACGTGGTCTCAATCGCCCAGTTGGTTGAGCTTTCTTGCAGTTTGAGTCAACATTCCTCGCTCGGACATGTTAAGATTTCGACACCTCAGACTTTGTTCAAAACGTTCCTTGCTTGGATCGTTCACCATGACACAGCTCTCTCAGCTGGGCATGTGATCAAGAACTTCCTCATTCAGGCACGCCGCCTCCCAGAGTACGGAAATTACGACGGGAAGGAAGCCGTTGCACCTCTTTGGATAGAACCTGTTATCCAGACGCTTCACCAATGGCCTGATCGCGTGCGGGAGTTCAAAACTCACGTCTTCCCTCATTGCTTCCTACCGAACATTGATGAGTACATGCGATTCCTATCGTATTTGCATTTTAGCCAGCATGTACAGACAAGTGGAGCGCTGCCAGAAGTATTGCAAACGTATCAGGCGCAAAGCAATGGTCTTGATCGAATGGAAGAGTTCAAGATTCTGTTGGCGTCCATCGAATCGGGCAAAGAGTTGACAGTTGTTCGCGATACGGGTAAGACAAGACTTTTTTTTGAAGAACGAAAGCTGACATGAATTTAGATTACCGTGTATCCGATAAGATCGAGATTCAAGGAAGCTCTATTTTGTTGCCTGATAACATATTCGGAGCTTGGATGTCGCATTCCGAGCCCGAAGTGAGACTTGCAGGCATGTTTCTCTCGGTTTACTCAACAGCCATAACCAAACCTATGACTGGCGGTGTATTCAAGTCTCTCAAGAAGAACTTGGTTCACCTACACACAGACACCGACGCGAATTTCCGCAGAGAAGTACATGGATACACTCAAAAGCTATTCGATCGCCTACGAGCCAGTACAGCAACTCTTGGAAAGAGTCAAGTCAAGGCTTTGGGGCCGAGACAACGCTTGCCATTTCCCGAAAAGTCTCTCCAGCAGCAGTACTCGCCACACAACTCACAAGATCCATTGACTGAATCACTGGCTTTCATTGTATGGTTCGTCTCTTTCCTCGAATGGGAATTGCGCCCAACTGCGTCTTATCAACGCCGCATAACTGCACTGCGGTCGCTCATCATCGTCTTGAGATCAGGCGTCGACCCTGGAGTGCCATATGAGTTCCTCTCCAAGTCAGCACAGGGGCAACTGACCTGGGCCCACGGGTTCCAGGTATCAAATCCAAAGCTCACTAGGGTGCTATTGGATTTGATACTCGATCCTTTCGACGATATCAGAGAGGCATCCGTATCAGTACTGCAGCTGTGCTTGGCTGCTCTGCCAAATGATCAGCGCGGAAGAGTGCTATCGACACTTCCACAGTTTGTGTCTCGTGCGGAGGCCACAATGCTGCGCACGGGGCGGGCTGACCATGCGGATGGTGTTGCTCGGGCTCATTCGCTAATGTACTCTCTGGCAAGCGAGGTCTCGTCCGAATCTATTGATTCGGCCCTGCCGCCCAAATTCGAACTGTTCGAGCGACTCAGGCAGCAGCTCAAAGATATGCTTAGTGTTGCTCACAACAACCTCTCTGAGGCTGTTAACGGCCGCCCCATACACGGTACCTTCGCCGCATTGACGTCAGTACCTTGCTTGTGCCTTTATGGGTCCAGTATGTTGACAAATACACAGATATATCGTTGACCAAGACCAATTCTACGCTGCCATGTCAAAGCGCTCCCCTGAAGTCATCGGAGAATGGAAGAAGGCCCACAACGATATCGTAGCCTGTTTCGAGTCGCTCTGGTCATGCGTATACCACGTACTGTGTGCAGACGCTCCAGAGGGAAACGTCCCAGAGGAGATGGAGGAGGACGCAAGTTTAGACACAAGAGAAGTGTTGAGCTACTCTTGGAGAGGTCTGAAAGAAGCCAGGTGAGTGATACGACAAGTCTAGTAACTTTTGCTGAAACGTGCAGTGTTCTGGTTCGCACCATCATCTCAAAAGCCTCGATAGGCAATGATGGCAATGCAATGCTTTCACCTGAAGTGTTTAAAAAACTTGGACAGCTTTGTTTCAGTCAACTTCTGGAACTTCGCCACAGGGGTGCTCACTCGACTGTTGCCCAAACTTTCGCAGCATTCTGTCGTCGCTGCGCCACTTCAGATATCGAATCGCTCCGTGCTTTGCCTGGAGTCTGGTACCAGGTACGTCCAGCCTACACTTTTGCGTTCTATCACTAACGAATTAGGAAACGCTGCTTTCAATGCAAGCCAAAGCAGGTGCCATCACCCGCAGGTCTGCCGGTATCCCGACGCTTATGGCAGGTATCATAGCCGCAGAGCCTCAGGCCGGTGGCAAGCTACTGGCTCGCGCGATGAAGGATCTCATTGCTGAAGCTTCGATCGAGGCGAAGAGCGCTAACATTGAAGAGAGCCGCCTTCCTCAAGTTCACGCGCTAAACTGCGTCAAGGAGATTTTCACAACCTCAAAACTCAGTGTGCCGTCAGAGGCGTATATCGGGCAAGGCCTTGAGCTCGCCGCTAAGATGCTGAACTCTCAAGTGTAAGGTGTATTACAAGTCAATGTGGAGCAAGTTCTGACGTGAGAAACAGATGGCCAATCCGCAACTGCAGTCTGATGCTATTCAAGGCTTTGATCGAGAGGCTGCTTGGTAGCAACGAAGCTCAGGACTGGAAAGAGCGCGACCGAGCGAAGACATCCCGATTCTCATATGACAACTACCCGAGCTTAGTTGGAATCCTGTCTGATCTCCTGGACCCTAATGGCCCGCTGAAGCAGTCGCTCGAGAACACGCCAGAGAACAGCTCACCCCTCGATCTCCATGGAGCTGAAGGCGTCTTCCCAGCACTGCAGATCTTGCGTCAGGCACGTCCTCCAGAGGATGTTCTTGAATCCATCGTCAAATCGGTCGAGATGCTCCTTGCAAGCCCCCACTGGCATTTGCGCGATATGGCAGCACGAACAGTGGTCTCATTGCGGCCCTCACACCAGTTGTACGATGTAGCTCTGTCGCTGTTCAGCACGCCGCCCGCTTCTTACAATTCAAGACATGGCGTGTTGCTAGCTATCAAATATATGCTGCGAAAGCTGCTGCGTGACAGTGCAAACTTAGGTAGGCCTCTACGTTGATTGTCTTGTTTTTACCCAACCGATACAAGGAGTGGTAACGCGAACGAGCGACACTAACACATCGTAGATGCCTCTGGATTTGAGCAGCTCATGGAGAAGCTCAACCAACTTGTTCCGCGATGGCACTCTCACGGCCATTGTCCATTCATCGACACGGTTCTGCTTGACATTGTGAGCCTGTGTGGAACATCGCTGCTCCGACGTAACCCATCGACAGACGCATTGAACTCTTGGACTGTCGTTGCTTCAGATTTGGGCGTCGGACCAGCGCACTTTCTGGGCCTCAGTGGTGGTGATGGCGACGCGTTACTCAGAGAGGCGTTGGCCAGATTGTCCATCGTTGATCAGATCATCGTCCGAGCCGACCCGAGTTCGTCGAGAGCGCAAAGCTTCCTCGATGCTCTTATGCTGCTAGCTACAGACGATCCTGACACCTGCTGTGCTGTCCTAGACACGATTGATAACATGGTGCAGACGTGCTCTTCAAGCGGACTCATGAAGCCAACCGCGGAGATCATGGTGCTCGTACACCAGGTTGTTCTGCAGGCCACGGATGCAGAAGTTGTATCCAAAGCGCAGTCTGTGTTGGCGGATGCTCTTACAGACGAATCCTCGAGATCTGCCTTCTTCGCTTTCGTCCAGACTAGCAAAACGCTCCGCACGCTCACTCACCTAGAGTCCCAGTGCCTGGAAGGCCCGCCGTCCAACATGCAAAGCGCGCTCCACCTCTTCGGCATCTTCCTCGATCATGCTTTCCGAACGTGCACCGAGCACCGCCAAACCATCCTCGAGACGACAGTGAAATACATCCGACTGTTGCGAGTGACCATCATCGACACGAATCCCTTCGACACACGCTTCGCCGCCGTGCAGTCACTCTACACGCTCAACCACATCTGGAGCACAAGCCGCGCGTCGCCAAAGACGGAGAACCTCCTCTTAGCCCTCAGCCTTGTCCTCTACGACCTTCTCAACGACGACGACGACGAGATCCGCGACCTCGCCGCCCTCGCAACCGCGAAGCTCCTCCAAGCACAGCACTCCACCACCACCACGACCGCAGCCGCCGTGCCCCTCTTGACCACGCACAAGCTCGCAAGCCACCTCTGCACCGCATACCCAACCAGTACCGCGCTCGCGACCGAAGCCCTGCGCCGCCTGACGCACACCGCGGCGCCTGCAGCGCTCTTCTCGGTCCCCTTCGCGGACATGCTCGCCGCAGACCGCACGCAGGACAACGCGCTCTTCGCGACAGAGAAGCAGAACCTGTACAAAGACGACGCGCTCGACACCGTCTTCTGGGCGCGCGTCCTCGCGGGCCTCGCGCCGCGCGCACTCACTGCGGCTCAGCGTGACGGACTGGCGGCATGGGCTACGGACGCGCTGCGCGTGCTGAGCGAGACGGCTTCTCGCGAGGCGGACGCGGCGCTCGGGTGGACGAGCAAGATAGAGGTGTTTGCGTTACTTGTTGGGGTGCTTGAAGCGGCGGATGTTGTGCTGCGGTGTGGTGCGGCGCCGGATCAGGGACGGATGAGGAAGGCGTTGAGGGTGTTTTTGGACCAGGCTGAGGGAGCGGAGGTGCATGGGTTGGTGCTGGGACTTGGCGAGGGGGTGTTGAGGAAGAGCGTTGTTCGTCTTTTGGCGAGGGTGAAGGGGAGTCTTTGCTCTGTGGATGTGTAAAAGGGATGTTTGTTTAGTCAACTATTTAGTTAGTTACGTGTGGATTTCGACCATGTTCTGTGCCTAAGTATCAACTACATGGTATTACAAGTCGATGGCCCTTGGGAGATGCCAGGTATTTAGAAGATTCCAACGCACAAGTCCGCAGAAATCACATTGCTTTATTCAAGCGAAGTAGGATGTATTGTATGCCTTCAAGGCCCACTGTAGAGCTTTGCTAAGCCCACACGATGCTTTATTCTCTTCAGAGTATATGGTATCCTAACCAGCCATCTGGTAAACATACTCCGTACCTGTAACCTTGAGGGAACGCCACCTACTCGGCAGGCAAGACCCTGAGATCCAAACGCCTCAAAAACCTCGCCCAGGACGCCGTATTCCCAAACGCTAAGACAGAAGAAAAAGATTGAATAAGGCACGCTAAATATCGCTAGGAAGAAGACGAAGCAGAATCATCTGCAGCAGGCGACAGAGATGACGCGCCGGCGGCGCGGAGCACTTTGATAGCGTTGTTGACCTCGTCGATGGCCATGCGCTGCCACTTCTCTCGAGTGTCGTGATCCGCGAGAGCATCGGCTCCCGCCTCGCCGACTTTTTCGTAAAGCAGGCGCGAGATATCACGGTTGATATCAGTATATTCCACCTTTGTAACTTCCTTTCTCAGATACAACGGTTTCAGAGCAGCAGTCACCATGCGCTGCAGTTCTGCTTTTGTCGAGTATGACAAAGATGGTGCGCGTGAAGGAGACGAGTCTTTGGAACGGGGTGGACTGCTGAGGCCGACAGAGCGATGCGTCAATTGACGACGGCCGACCCGATCGTCGTCAGCAGGCGAGTAGGGAGAGTACGTAGGGGATAATTGCTGGTCTTGTTGTGCAGGTGAGACCGGGCGTGTCAGATTTAGAGGAGGCGGTGTCGTCATGCCTATGCGTGGCTGTTGGTACACGGGAGACAGCCCGGGCGAAGAGTGCTGCGGAGAACAAGCTCGTTCCACAATGACGCGCTTAGGCTGCGGGGCAGCAATCTCCTTGTCACGCTCCGCAAATCGGTCAACCTCGACCTCTTGGAGAAGTGATTGGAGAAAACCAGGGGCGTTGGACGCCTCGCCGGTTGTGGCTATAGGTGGCGACGTGGCTGGCCCCTGTGGACCGTCGTGGTTGCTGGGGTTGCGTCGCGCCCCAGCAGCGGATGACTCTCCATTGCCGCTATCAATCTGGAGGCGAGTCCGGGGTCGCTTTAATTTTCGCTCGGGCTTTTGCTCCTGGGGTTCCGACTCTTCAGGGGAAGAGTCAACCGACTTTCGCTTACGCCGGCGATTGCCAGTGGTGCTGGCTGGGGGTGCCGGGGTTTCGTCTTGCTGCGCAAGTTGTTCCCGCGCCTTCTCAAACTGGTTCCAGGCCCGTATTTCTTCTTGCGATTCGGGATCCCGAGGTGTTTTCGGAGGTTCGCGGTGAAGTGATCGGTTTGTAGGTCGCGAGGATCGATTTGAGCCGCGGCGTCGGGAATGAACGTTGTCGGCGGCGGCTCGGAAGCGGGTGCCTGCACCCATCTGACGCGCAAGCTCGAAACGGCGCTCCCATTCGTGAGCCTCTCTCCTCAAAACCTCGGACTGGTTCTCAGACTGTTCCTCGTCTTCGAAAGGAAACTCTATGTCGAATTGCAGACGATTCCACACGCTCTGCCAAACGCCAACCCACTCATCGGGAGCACGGTTGTGGCGAGGAACGCGGCTGCGTCCGTTGATCCATGCGGCAGGACCCCGAGCGGCAGGTCGGCGCCGAGATGCGGCTTCGAGAAGAGCGGGGTTCTCGATGCAACCCTGGCAGTACCATGCGCCTCGTGTTGGCATCCGATCGAGGCCGCCGCAGAAGACGTGGCAAAGCTGCTCGCAGCTGTGACAGTACATGAGTTGTGAAGCATCGCCGAATTCGTCGCACACCATGCATGCGTCGTAGCTGCCGTCATCCTCGAGAGCGTAATCGTCGTCGACGATCATGGCAGGATCGATTTCGGCAACCTGCTGCTTGTCTTGGACGGCATACTCGGATAGCTTGGGTCCTGGGGCATTGTTAGCAGCTGTGCGTAATGACGCCTCGATGATGCGAGATGGCGCAAGGATGAGCTGAGTCCGACTGACCATTTGAGCCAGTAGCCTTTTACTGCTAGACAACAGCGACATGGCAGCTGCAGCGTCCCGTGGCCTCTAGGATTCATCTTCACATTGACATACCTCCAACACGCGCACTGATTTGGACAAGGTTGAAGCTGGCTCGGCATATGGGGCAGCTGTTTGCTCGCTCGACCCAGGGCTTGAGACAGTCGTTGTGCAGGTTGTGTCCGCAGGGGAGCAGATGCGCGACGGTTTCGTCGTCCTTGGTCGGCTCAGCGGCTACCTTGGTGGACTGGTCGGCACTGGCGCCATGGCCATGTGTAAGCGGGTCAATCGTCGACGGAAGCTCGGCAGCGGATGCGGGCTCGTCTGGGGGGGCGAGGTCGCCGAGGCAGACTATACAAGTCTCGGCCATTGTGGTTGGATTCCGAGAAGAAAGGAGGGCAGCGTTGGTCGTCGCGATTCATATGTTGATGGAGGCGAAGGGACGCAGGCGGGGCCGGGGTTTAAGTACGACTAACGCTAGCGCCAGTCTGTGCGCTTGATCATTCACGCAGCCCTGCAGCAGCCACATGCCCAACTGAGCACTCGATCGTTGTCCTGGACGCAAACGATAAGCACCAGAAGGATAGGTACCTACCTACAAGACGACATCTGGCGACAAGCCAAGCGGGCGCAAGACGCATCTGCCTACACAAGTCCTGCTCGCTCGGTCGGTACACAGCTCTGGGCAAGGCAGCCCGCCTGGGCACATCAGTCATCAGTCTCCAGGCTTACCCTTACCACGTGTCACGGCGCTCTAACCAGATGACCCAAAGGACTTGTTTAGATCATTCGGTCGTGGCTCGGAATGCAAACGTGTTTCAATTTCGTTACTTCTGTTATCGCCTCTCTCCCTGACAACGCTCGAACTGTGCGGGTTCCCCGTCGGTTGTGTCTTGTCTTGGATCCAAGGCGTATGTATGTGCATCGCTTCTTTGCATCTTTGTATCTCTGCATCTTGTATGTTTGCACGAGCTGTCATGCTAACGAACATGGTACTGCGCCCGCTGCTCGTGCGGCGAGGGGCCGTCATGGCGCAGTGCCTGTATCTCAATTGCCATTTACCGGCCTCCAGGGGGGCACTTTATTCTGCACCGGCGCTCGACTATCGGGGTTGCGAAGCCGGTAGCCCCTGATTACTGCAGTCGCACACGACCGTGTTATGTACGTCTCGTCCGATCCGCAACAAATTCACAGATGCGCTTCAAACAGGGCTTATGGGCAATGCGTAGTAGGGCGGTCCCATCGAAACAAAGCCAGGCAGGCCAGCGATACACGGAGCCAATCGCGTTTTCGATGCGCGCTCGTCGCGCAGCTCGTGCGAGCAGATACGAAAATGTGCGGTTCTTGCATTGCTACGTCTACAAGTCTCGTGGGTCCAGCAGTGCCGGACAAGGCAGCCGCTCGACGCAGATGGTTCGCTCTCGCGTTGCACGTGTGGATTTCGTCACCGCTGGATCTGGAAACAGAGCCAAGAGCGCTTTTCTGATCCATCTTGGTGTCTCCGGGCGAGTAGCGACGCTGCTCGGGCGGGGAGTGCTGAGGCTGAGCACGTCGTCCCCAGGCCCCGCACTGGCGGCTAGGATGCCTGCATCCCGGAGATAGACTAGACGCTGTCAGCGATGAAGCGCAGAAATCTCCACACGAAGCTGGGCGGCTGTTCAGACTGGGTCCTTGGGCGCATGCCAGTGGTGGCGATGTGACGGAGCTCGTTGTCGTTGACGGCTCCTCTCACCCTCATTCACTTGGCGTAGACTAACCCCAACTCGTCGTAGCCTGGAATGACGCCCCTTGCTGACTTGCTGAGCACTCTTGCATCGATACAGCCTGCTTTATCATGAATATCTCCTGGTCGAGTCGTACACTCAGAGTCGTTCTGCTGCTACATTGCGCTACGGCTGCATGTACCTGGAACAGTGGCAATCAGATGTGTCTGGGGTTTGGTTGAGTTGCCTCGGTAGCGCAATGACGTTCATCAGGTAGATAGGTAGCCTGAAGCAGAGCTTCGTCCGACGACCACGGAATGACTTTTTCCCCCCTCGAGGCCCCAACTCCTCTTGAACACCACTTTCAATCTCTTGACCGCATCATTGCTTGAACTATAACTAACACAATGGCCCAAGAATCTCGCCAATACGAGCTCATCCTCCTCGGCGCTACCGGCTACACAGGCAAACTCGTGGCCGAGTGGGTCAGCACTCACCTGCCAGAGGACTTGAAGTGGGCAATTGCTGGACGCAATACAAAGAAACTGCAAGCTGTCATTGAAGAGCTGACGAAGTTGAGCCCCAACCGCAAACAGCCAGGTGAGAACCTCATTGCACCGTTATATGCAAAGCAGAACGAGAAGCTGGACCCAAGCACGTGTCAAGCTCCTTCTGCTCGAAACACTACCCACCAGAACAACCACACTGACAACTCCCAGATGTCGAAACATGCGAGATCGAGCCCTCGCAGCTCAACACGCTCGTCAAAAAGACCAAACTCATCATCACCACCGTAGGCCCCTTCATGCACTACGGCGAGCCCGTCCTAGCAGCCTGCGCCCACAACGGCACCCACTATCTCGACAGCACGGGCGAAGTGCCCTGGTACTACGACATGGTCGCCAAGTACGACGCGGTAGCCAAGCAGAACAACAGCATCATCATCCCCGAAGCGGGCCTCGACTCTGTCCCCGCCGACATGATGGCATACGTGCTCGCGCGCGCCGTCCGCACAAAGCACAACGCCGCCTGCGAGCGCGTCATCATGTCACTGTACGCCTTCAAGTCGGGCATCAGCGGCGGCACAAGCCAGACGATGCTCGACCTCTTCAGCAACTACTCGCTCGCCCACCTCGGGAAGAGCATGCACCCGTACTCACTGTCGCCCGTGAAGCCCGCGCACGCCGTCGGCGCCCCGGCCTCGGGGCTCCCCCACAGCCTGCTGGGCCTCGTCTCGGTCCCTGAGCTCGGCGGCACCCAGACCACGGGCCTAATGGCCAGCGTCGACACGTGCATTGTGCACCGCTCCGCAGGGCTGTACGCCTCGACGTCGGACGCGTATGGGCCGCGCTTCCGCTTCAACGAGTACATGCGCGCGTCGTCGCTGCTGGGCGGGCTCGGTGTGAAGCTTGGACTCGGGCTCGTGGGTCTCTTGCTTGCGTTGCCGCCTACGCGCTGGATCCTCGCTCCGCTGATGAAGGCGTTCCTCATCCCCAAGCCTGGCGAGGGCCCTTCGCGCGAGAGCATGAAGAACGACTTCATGTCGTATCGCGGCGTTGGCATTGCCGAGGGCTCCGGCGAGCGCGTCACGGCGAGAATCGACTGTGCGCATGGCGGCTACGTGGCTACGGGCATCACGCTTGCGGCAGCGGCGAATGTCATTCTGCGCGGCAGGCTAGGCGAGACCGAGGCGGGGAGACTGGGTGGTGGCATTCTTACGCCCGCGACGCTCGGTGAGCCCTATGTGGAGACGCTGAACGATTTTGGTATCAAGATCACGGTCAACGTGTAGATAGATGGTTTTTTGGGTTAGTTACTTAAGACTGGCAATGCTAGTTATGATATCAACATCTCACACTGTGAGCAATCCCGCATCCGGAATCTCTTTGATACACTCGACCCGTGCCCGCTCCTTCCAATCCACTGTGCCCTCTGCAATCGCGACACCGCGCGCATACAACTCATCCAAGAAAGCTGGCACGAATGTCCCGGGCCCCTTGACGTCCTCCCTCTCCGCCGCGTGCTCTGCTGCAATCTCGTAATGCAAGATACCTGCAATGGCAGCGTACAGCTTGTCCACTGGGCTGGCAGCCAGGTACGCCGAAACCGTAGTCCCAAGCGTACATCCACTGCCGGTGATGAGGCCGAGGTATTTGTGTCCATTCGCAATGCTGTACGTGCGGACTCCATCGCTGATAACGTCCGTCACACCAGTCATGAGCACCACGTTGCGCTCGCGCCGCGCGATCCGCTCGACAATGTATGCACGCTGCTCAAGTGTAAAAAGACTGTCTCCACTATCCACACCACGCTGCTGTGATGCGTCCTCGACCGTGAACCCGGAAGCACGCGCCACGGCGAGAATTTCTCGCTCGTTCCCTTTGATGACATCGAAGTAGCCACTGGCAAGCAGGGAAGCGAGTGCATCGCGGCGCACGTGTGTAGCGCCGGCACCGACAGGATCGAGGACAATGGGGCGACCAGCGGCGTTGTAGGCCGCGATGGCTTGCTTGTAGTTTTGGAGGCCTTCAGGGGTCACGGTGCCCATATTCACGACGAGGGCACCGCCCAGCTGAGACAGGTCGCCAGCTTCCTTGCCGTAGTTTGCCATGATGGGAGAGGCGCCGATGCAGAGGGCGACGTTGGCAGCAAAATTCTGGACGACTAGGTTCGTCATGTTGTGAGAAAGAGGAGACTTGTCGTGGACTGCCTTTGTTGCTTTTGCAGATGCTGCTAGAAGTGAGGTAATCTCATCTTCGTTCTTCTCCATCCAGAAGACGGGGTCGGAAGAATTGCTGAAAGGGGGCGGGGACTTGATGAGACGTTGCAGATGGGACGAGGCTTCCTGTGGGTTGTGAGCACCGACAATGGCAGAGACTACGGCGACACCATCGATAGTCTTGGGTTGGGGCGACGTGGGGCTTGGGGCAGAGAGCTGGTAGATAACACGCTGGAGGTTGGACGCGTTGACTCCGCCTATGCAAACTGTCTTGACATTTTTGTTCGCCTCATTTCCATTGCTGAGAGAGCTCAAGATTTTGCGGATACCGTTGACGCCGATGATGTCTTTGGTGTTCTTTTTGGTAGCTGTGGCATATAGCGTTCCAATACCGAGGTAGTCTGCCCCTTGTTCTACAGCTATTGTGGCTTCTTCGATAGAAGACACCGTGACGCCGATGATCTTGTCGTCACCCAGGAGGCGACGTGCTTCGGTAGCACTCATGTCATCCTGGCCAATGTGAACGCCTTCACATCCGACAGCAAGGGCAACGTCGACCCTGTCATTGATGAGGAGGGGAATGTTGTACTGCTTGCATTTCTCATGAAGCTTCTTGGCTGTAGCGACGAGTGCACCAGTGTCACTTGTTTTGTCTCTGTACTGGACAATGGTCACGCCTGGCCAGAAATCAGCTATATGTTCTATTTAAAATGCGGTGCTTGGTAGGGATGTCTGTCTGGCTATTCCAAGCTTAGACGTGTTTACCCACCTCCACGCAAAGCTTGCTCTACGACATCGACGAGGTCTTTTGAGCCGAGGATTGCCTCTGTCGAATCAGTCACGAGATACAGCGAGTAGTCTGTCTGGGTCTTCATGGTGGCAATTGGCTGGAAACTAGATGCCGATGGATGATGACTCTTGAACTTGGCGCTTGGTGAAAGTTGGACGTGATGACGAAGAGGAAATAGACGTCGAACAAGCGCAGGGCTTGACGGGCTGGGACTAGCGGCACACGCCGGTGTGATGCCTGATGCTGGAAGAAAAAAAAAGAGACAAGCAAACAACTGGAAGACAAAGTTATTTGTGCTGGTGGTACTCGGACGTTTGTTGTTTGCAGGTGACTTTGACGGCTTCCTACTGTGGAGGGGGACAAGTGCAAGGGTCGGTTGTCCATGAATGACCCCACGCTTAACGGCGGAAAGTCGACGCGGCCTGTCGCCCGCGCTACCTATGTGGAGCCCGAGGCCCTGCTCAACCAGACTGGAGTGTAGGTAGGTTCATGACGCGCCGATGAAATTGGCAGTAGTGGCATGGCAAGCCGATGGTGTAGGTACTTGAGCGACGGATAGGCACCTATGCTATCGAAGCTGGGTGGTGCAGTGGCTCGGCATGGCCCGGCAGCGGCGTGAGGGAAGTGAAACAGTGCTGCAATGTTCCAGACAATCGTTTGATGATGATCTTCGGCCACAGCTGGAGGATGCGGATGAGGATTTGGTGGCTGAGTCGAAGAGCCAGCTGCCAGTGCCGGTGCCAGTACCACTCAGGTGAAGTTGAAGGCGACGGCACAGGCGCAGGCGCCGACGGGGAAGCAGCGTGTCGGCGTGGACCCCTCGCACTGGCCACCGGTGCACTGACTAGACCGGCAGCTTTCTCCACCTCTCTGCCTTATAAAAACTTGATGCCCTTGCAACCCCACCCGCACACACTCCCCTCGCACAGCGCAAATCCATAAATCCATCAGGCCCGCCCGCTTTCTCCAGTGTCCGCCACTGGCAGCAGCTTTCCACCATCGACCAGCGTCCACCCGCCCCGTCTCGTCCGCCACCTCGCCTTTGGGGTCTGCACAAGCACACGTCCTCACCACACAATCCACGCCGACAACTGCGGTATATGTATTCGCGCCAAACCCACGCCTTCCGAGTCGAACCTCCCCCCAAACTTCAAAATTCTCGCTGTATGCAGATACCGCGCAGTTCCCATCACTCCACCAACGGTTAACACTGTGCCCCTCTGACCTCGAGTCGTTTCCCCAAAAACACACACGCCAATCCTAGACACTGCACACGTTGCATGTCTCTTTCAGCCCTCGTCAACCCCCACGACACAACCACCCTCGCCCATTCATTGTCTCACCACTGAATTTTTAAACCCGTCCACCCAAACACCGCCATCATGTCTACCATCAACATCCGCCGGGACAACAAGGATCCCTTCTACCGCTACAAGATGGAGCGCATCCAGTCCAAGATCGAAGGCAAGGGCAACGGCATCAAGACCGTCATTGTCAACCTGACCAGCGTCGCCAACTCGCTTGCCCGCCCCCCTGCGTACGTTATCAAGTACTTTGGCTTTGAGCTGGGAGCCCAGACCAACACCAGTCCCAACGACGACCGCTGGATCATCAACGGCGCCCACGATGCCAGCAAGCTCCAGGACTACCTCGATGGCTTCATCCAGAAGTTCGTTCTCTGCAAGAAGTGCAAGAACCCCGAGACTGAGGTCAACATCAAGGATGGCAACATCACCCTCGACTGCAAGGCCTGTGGTCAGATCTCGGATGTCGACGCCCGCCTCAAGCTCAGCGCTTTCATCGTCAAGAACGAGCCCAAGAAGGGCAAGAAGGACAAGTCCACCAAGAAGGCCGAACGCCGTGCTCGCAAGGAGGCCGAGGCCAAGGCCGAGGACAACTCGCAGAACGGCGGTAGCCCTGGCGACAGTGCCGAGGACGACGACAACGGCGAGCTCGAGATTGAGGCTGGCAGCGACGACGAGCTTACTCGTCAGATCAATGACGGCGCCAAGGAGATCGAGGAGGAGGAGGCCAAGGAGGTCCAGTGGCACATTGACACCTCGGAGGCAGCCATGAAGGCTCGTGCCCAGGAGCTTCCTGAAGACCTCAAGCGTGCCCTTGTCATTGAGGGTGAGGAGGACAACGAGGAGGGCTCCAGCTACGATGTCTTTGGCAAGTGGATCATCTCCACGGCTGCGGAGAAGGGCGGCGTCGACAAGCTCGACAATGTCGAGATCTACCTCAAGGCCAAGGAGCTCGGCATTGAGTCGAAGCACCGCACCCTCACCGTCATCCCTCAGACGCTCTTCACCGAGAAGATCGTCAAGCAGATTGAGGCTCGTGCTCCTATGCTTACCAAGATGATCACTTCTGAGCGCCACGAGAAGGCCTTCCTCGGTGGCATCGAGCGCTTTGTCGGCAACGACAAGCCTGAGCTGATCCCGCAGGTGTCTACCATCCTGCTCCAGACGTACAACACGGACCTCGTCAGCGAGGAGGTGCTCAAGCCCTGGTGCCAGAAGGCCAGCAAGAAGTACGTCGACCTCAAGGTCAGCAAGACTGTTCGCAAGTCTGCTGAGCAGTTCTACGAGTTCCTCAACGAGCAGGACGAGGAGAGCGACGAGGAGGATTCGGAGTAGGATTGCTCCCTTGGTCGAGCAGCGTGCCTACACAGCCAACTGTCGAATTTCGTTGCACGTTTAGTTTGTGGGTGAGTAGCTTGTGCGTTTCGCGTCTCTGCAGATAGATGGGTTTCTCTTCCTTTCCCTAAGTACCTAGTAAATGCAACGTCCATTCTACCTATATAATAACACGAACTGCATCCGTGCTTGACAAGTGCCACCGACGTCCACCTGGCGTGTACCAGGCACCTGGGTCGGTGGCCTGCAGCATAAAAAGTTATGGGTGTTGGGTATCTTTGCCACAATACTGCAAGTACCGAGACATAGACGTCCAACGAGAGTAGTCAACTAGGTACCTAAGTACCGGCAACCCACAAGATCAGCTCACGGTCAATCTCCAGCGCCCCAGCCAATCTTACCTGCTCCACCCACGGCCCCCACAGCTACACCCATGCCCATGGTCTCACAGACATGCGAGAGAGCCCCCTCGGGACTCGCCTCTTCTCGCCTAGCCCAGAACCCGCTGAGCCCGCCACCGGGTCGGGGCACCATTCCCATCCTTGCCCAGCGCCGGCGGCCAAGTGGGGATTCCCCATTGTCAACGACAATTTTTCTTTGGCCGCGGCGCGCGCGCGCGCCTGCAAGCTGAATGCATAGTGCCCATGCCCCGGCTATACCTAGGTATAATAGATGGGCGCTGCCCCCCGGCGGCGTAAGCAGGGTCTTTTTTGACGAGACTCCTTCCATGTGCATTGTCTGATACGCGATACGAGCAGGCGACTTTTGGAGTTTGCGTCTGCAGGTGCTGGAAACTCCCCACGATACTACAAGCAAGAGACAGAACTGTATCCGACACGGAAATTCACTCGCCCGTTGTCTGATCTGGTCTATCGATTGCGCATCCAATTCGCGAACCACAATGTCCCACCCGCCCACGCACACCGGCGACGCCATTGGCACGGCTGAGATGACGAGCACAACGACGTACTACGGCAAAGACAGCGCTGCCGTGTCGGTGCGGTCTGCGCCAGAGCACAACGGCGCGCAAGACGACGCAGATGCCGCCGTCGAGGAGAGCCCTGTGCTGGCTAACGATGCGCAGAGCCGGGGCCGCTGGTTCCAGTACATCAAGACGCGGCAGTTTTGGCTGACCATGTTGATTGGGCAGGGTGAGTGTACCCCGGTGTGTTCCTCAAGTGGGGAGGAGAGAGAGATCGAGGGAGAGAAGAAAGCGAGCTTCATACTAACACAACCACAGTCCTCGCCATCTGCATTACATCCACCAACACGCTCTCGTCGCTGCTCAGTGAAGAAGGCACCTCGATCCCAGCCTTCCAGTCCTTCTTCAACTACGTCCTCCTCAACCTCATCTACACGTCCTACACCATCTACCAATACGGCTTCAAAGGCTGGGCGCGCCTCGTGTGGCGCGACGGCTGGCGGTTCCTGATCCTCGCCTTCCTCGACGTCGAAGGCAACTACTTTGTCGTCCTCGCCTACCGCTACACGACGATTCTCTCCGCGCAGCTCATCAACTTCTGGGCCATTGTCATCGTCGTCGCCATCTCGTTCCTGCTCCTCAAGGTCCGCTACCACTACACGCAAATCATCGGCATCCTGCTGTGCATTGGCGGGCTAGGCGTCATCTTCGGCTCGGACCAGCTGACGGGCGGCGGCGCCACGGGCGCCTCGGACGAAGTAAAAGGCGACCTATTCGCGCTCCTCGGCGCAACCTTCTACGGCCTCGCAAACGTCGGCGAGGAGTTCCTCGTCAGCGAGCGGCCCCTGTATGAGGTCGTCGGCCAGCTCGCCTTCTGGGCCACCTTCATCAACGGCGCGCAGGCGGGCATCTTCGACCGCGCGAGCTTCCGCTCCGCGAACTGGAACAGCCGCGTCGGGGGATACCTCGCGGGCTACACGTTTATCCTGTCACTCTTCTACTCACTTGCGCCCGTGCTGTTCCGGCTCAGTTCGGCCGCGTTTTTCAACATTTCGCTGCTGACGGGCTCATTCTGGGGCGTCGCTATCGGCGTCAAGGTGTTCCACTTGAGCATCCACTGGATGTATCCCATTGCGTTTGTGTTGATTATTCTCGGCCAGGTGATTTACTTTATTCGCCAGACGATGCTGAGTGAGGCGCTGAAGCCGTGGCTGGGCAAGGACCAGGCAAAGGGCCATGCAGGCTTTGGAACAGCGAAGAGGAGGGTTCAGCGTCCTGATGCCGTGGTTTAGGCGCAGGGTGGCCGGCAGAGAAAATAAAGGGTCCCTCTGGCATACAGTCCATGGGATGGTTGTGAGAGAGAAAATGACTACTATTGAATAATAAATCTAATTACGCCTACGATAACTACATCAAAGCATCATCGTCTGAAAAACACATGTGCAGCATTGCTGTCCTGGAACTGCTTCGACACACTACCATACTTTGCGTGCCAGGCGAAAAAGTACAACAAGGCGCCGAGCGGCTGTCCAACAAGGCAAAAGCTGACCCAGAAGATCATGTTGCCTGCCACCCTGCCCTGGATCCACTTCACCTTCTGGATGACATCAGTAAGCGCAATGAGCGGGATCTGAATCATCATGCCGACAAAGGCGACGCCAATAATGTTGTGCGTAGGCACGCCAACAAGCAGCTCATGGAGGACGCCCGAGATGAAGAAGACGAGAATCTGCGCAAGTGCAGGTGGCATGCCGCGGCCGACGAGCGGGCTGTAGACGTGGCGGCGCATGAAGTTTGTCACGGGCTTGTTCCACGTCGTCCAGTAGGTGCGGATGCTGCTCACGTTCCACCAGTCGCCGTAGAACTCGCGGTCGCCGAAGCGCATCACTTCGCCCAGCGCGTTGAGTGCAGATTGGAAGAGGGCAAAGAAGCCGCACAGCCAGCAGAAGACGGAAATGGTCGAGAGCTTCATGACGCGCTCGGCGATGGAGGTCAGATTGAGCGTCAGGACCTTGTCGAGCGAGTTCTGGAGCAGAGGAGCAGCGTACTGCGCCGAGGCTATCCAGATGACGATGCTGAGACCAGCGACCTCGGCCAAGCGCTTGAAGACGAAGCCCCAGCGAATCTTATCAGTGCGTGGGTAGACGGGCTGATAGACGAGCGTTGGCGCCCACCAAAAGTAGCACAGATTCTTCATGTTGATGTTCTGCGGGTATGGGCAAGTGTTGTAGAGCTCGGGCAGCGGCTCGGACTGCTTGGGATGCAGGTAGGCGTGGCGCAGGTCGCGGTTGGTGAAGGCATACGAGGCACACTTGAGGAAGACGATGACAGCGTGGAACTCGCAGAGGGTTCCAATGCCCGGGTGGTGGATGTCGTAGTAGACGTACTTTGTGGCAATATAGAGGTTGGAGATGGCATTGATGCTGTGGAAGAGGGCGACCGTGTGCCACGACGCATTGAAGCTCTTGAGGGCCGCCGCATACTTGGCGGGCGTGTCCTCGCCCTTTTCTTCGGATATGCGCTTGAATGCTCGGTCGGCCTGCCAGGCGGCAGCCAATTCAATCAGGTATGTGATGAAGAGGTGGGCGGGGACCAGGAGGTAAAGCAGCAGGCCGGTGACGACATCGGAACGGCGGTAGTCGTGGCAGCTGATGCAGATCAAGACGCCGTACTTTTGCAGGTTCACTATCATCAGGCGCAAGTTGGAGACGACTGGGGGTGTTAGCTAGCGTCAGGGTCCAAGCCGGGGGAGCAGAGGCGTACTGAGGACCAGGATCATGAGATTCCTGAAGCCAACGAAGCTGGGGGACTGCTGGGCATCCTCGCTCAGACAGGTTGTGCGGTTGACCGAATGGGTAGCAAAGACATGGCGGTACTTTGTATCTCGGGGACGGCGCGGTGCAGAGCCATTGGCCTTTTCGTGTGTGGTGCGGACGCGGAAGATGGACGAGTTAGGGGTGGCTGCTGAAAGAGCAGTCGAGGTGGCAGTGGCAATGGCAGTCAAGGTGGCGGTGCGGGTGACGGTCGCCATTGTAATTGTACAAGCCAATGGCTTCTTCTGCTACTGCTGCTGCTGCTGCAGAGAGCTCCGCGGACTCGAATGGCTATTTGAAGGGTTGTTGCGTGGGATGCGTGGGATGCGTGGAATTTCAGGGAGCGTTCCGGGGCAGAGGAATGTCCTCGGCTCAGCGGTAGCAGACGAAAGCAAATTACTTGGCCGGGGGATGCAGACGAAAGCAGATAAAGGGGGAAGACAACGGGGCCATGGTAGAGAGTGCCGGCGATGGCAGCAACGGTTTATAGGAAAGAATCAGGCGGCGGCACAAGTGTTGAACTGCGGGGGTCAGCGGGTGACGCCAGAGTGCCGCTGAGAGTGAACCATTGAGCAACTGTTGGGGCGATTGGATATCGAGTGCTGATTGGCTGCATGATTAGAGAGAGCGGGTGCTGGCGGCTAGTTCGCCTCGGCTCTAGCCCCGTGTGGCGCGACTGTGGCTTGAAAGTTGCTGTGGCTGAATCGTCTCGCTGACTAACCCTCCGTCCAGCACATGTCCCTGCCCGCCCGTCACCACCAACGCGTCGCATCATGGAGCGCGACTACCACCAGCACCAGTTCGAGGGGGGCCCCCGTGCCCGCCCGAAGCGCGCCGTCACCGACTATGGCGCTACCACCGTTCAGTGGATGCGCAACCGCCGCCCGCGCTACAAGAACCTGCCTATGCGCGAGACGGAGCGCCCCAGCGCCAGCTACATAGTCGACCTCGAGCCCCCCGCCGCCCGCATCGCCAGCGCCGCAGAGTCCATCCCCGCAAAGGCCGTCCACTCGTCGCTGAACAAGGTCAAGCACCCCGTCAACGTCGTCAAATGGACCCCCGAGGGCCGCCGCCTGCTCACCGGCTCCACCAGCGGTGAATTCACCTTGTGGAACGGCATGGGCTTCAACTTCGAGACCATTATGCAGGCCCACGAGGCCGCCATCCGCGCTGTCGAGTACACCCACACCGACGACTGGCTGTTGTCGGCCGACCAGACCGGTGTCGTCAAGTACTGGCAGACCAACTTCAACAACGTCAAAGAGATGCAGGCCCACACTGAAGCTGTCCGCGGCCTCGCCATTGCCCCGACCGACTCCAAGTTTGTCACATGCGCCGACGATACGACGCTCAAAATCTGGGACTTTGCCTCGAGTCAGGAAGAGTCGACGCTGACGGGACACGGCTGGGAGGTCAAGTCCGTCGACTGGCACCCTCACAAAGGCCTGCTCGTCTCAGGCTCAAAGGACCACCAGGTCAAGTTCTGGGACCCCCGCACTGGCCGCTGCCTCACCACTCTGCATGGACATAAGAACCCAATATCAAAGACCATGTTTGAGCCTGTCCAGGGCAACCTGCTCGCTACATGCGCCCGTGACCACACTGCCCGAATCTTTGACCTCCGCATGATGCGCGACGTGTTGTTGCTGCGCGGCCACGATAAAGACATCATCACCATGGCCTGGCACCCTACGCACAAGAATCTGCTCTCGACCGGCGGCGTCGACGGCAGCATACACCATTACTTGCTCGACGAGCAGAACCCACCCGCCGGTGTACCGCCCTCGATATCACCCTACGACGCTGCAGACTCAGCCAACGCCCCCGCCCAGGCAATCTATCCCGCCCACAGCATCCCCTATGCCCATGACTTCACAGTCTGGACGCTCGACTGGCACCCGCTGGGCCACATACTCGCTTCTGGCTCCAACGACCGCGTCACTCGCTTCTGGACAAGACCCCGGCCAGGCGATACTACCTACGTTAACGACCGCTACCACATCGGCCAGGCAGCTGCCGAAGCTCAGGGCACATGGGATCGTGGCCAGGGACGACGGCAGATGCGTGAGGAAGAGGAGCAGGAAGCTGAAGACGAAGCAGAGGGTCTTGTTGATCAGAAGCTGCCACCAAAGAACCCCGGCGCCTTTCCCTTCCTCCCACCAGGCCTCTCCCTGCCTGGACTCAGTGCTCCAGATGGGTCTTCCAGCGGGCTACCTGGTATTGGTGGCGGTCCACACCCACCACTCCCCCCTCTCCCTGCCGGCATGCCCTTCCCGCCCAACGCAGGTGCTCCTCCCCCCAACTTTGCAGCAATGGCGGGTATGGACCCTGCACGCATTGCTCAACTCATTCAATCTGGCGCCCT
This sequence comes from Neoascochyta sp. HWLR27, assembly GCA_019775935.1. NCBI lineage: Eukaryota > Fungi > Ascomycota > Dothideomycetes > Pleosporales > Didymellaceae > Neoascochyta > Neoascochyta sp. HWLR27. The sequence continues at coordinate 98,042 of WODD01000271.1, forward strand.
CCCGCCACCGCCCATCCCTCATCACGGCGGTCCTCCCCCACCAAACGCAAACGGCGCGCCTCCCTTCCCACCTCCAAACTTTACCTTCCCACCCGGCATGCCCCCGCTCCCGCCCGGCATGACACCACCCCCCGGTTTCCCTGGCTTCCCACCTCCACCTCCACCAGGTGGTGTCCCTGCGCCACCGCCACCGCAGAATGGCGGAGCAGGCAGCGGCTGGATCAACGACGCCAACGGTTCTCGCAAGAGGGCGCCGTTGCCCAGTCAGCAGGACAGCCTGCACGCTGAGATGCGGCAGGGTCGGTTCCGGAAGGCCAGGTAGTACACTGGACGACGGTAGGCCGTGTAAAATAGTGTCGATTTGCGCTATAGAGTAGAGTATCGAATAACGAGGGGCGTTCGTACTGGCGTTTAGCGTTCGTGGTGGGCAAGAGAAGGAGGAAGGAAAAGGTACTTTGAATACCCCTGATTCTGTTCAATTTATTCTATTCAACCGTATTCAATGCACTAGGTTCTCTCATGTACAGCTGGTTCGCTTCCCGTCAACCATCTCGATTCCCATTAGCTGCGTGACGGACGTCCCACGTCGCACACAACACTAGGCAAGTCTCTATCCACGCCACGAGTGTAATGTTCGTGCAACGCTACCACGACATAGTGCGACGGCCACGACAAGCACAACAGGTACCACTCCTACCCTTGTCGAGCAAGCAAACACACTCCTCTCCCAGCAAGCATCCTACCAACCCGTTACCTCTCGGATGCAATCAATCCAGGTTCCCAATCACCACGACCGAACTCAATATAACACGACTCTACACAAAATCTCTCTCTCACTCCAGCCCCTGCACGCTCTACCACGATACCACCCACCTCGCAATGGGAACCCTCCTCTCCTCACCGACCCCGCCTCCCTTAGTCCAGCTCTCGACGCCCGCGGGACAGGTGCGTGTGCCCATGGCCACGACATCACCTCGTTCGCTGCACCGACCTCGACCTCGGCCCCTCTGCAAAGGAGGCATGGGCCCGGTTTATACACTTGTGCCTGGGCGTAGGGGCGGGTGTGTGTCGATGTCGGGTCCGGGGGGCCAGATAGGTGGTTGTGGTGGTGAAGAGGAGGAGGTGGATGGCGGGCTGAGGTTTGAGACGGGGGTTCTGGAGGTGGAGTGTTCTAGGGGGGTGGGGGGTCGTA
>WODD01000271.1:99307-190489 GCA_019775935.1 Neoascochyta sp. HWLR27
GACAACAGTTCAGCAGTAAAGGAGAGGATTGGCCTTTGGTTTTGGAACGAACAACTCAACATCCACTTCACAACTACCCGCTACCGCACACCCGCCATCCCGATCATCCTCTCTTCGATCCGGCACCGCTCTTCGATGCTGCAAATACGACCTCAGCCCAAGCCCCATATACACATCCACCTCCACCTCCACCTCAACCTCAACACCTCTGGCCAACTCAGGACCAAGCACCACCACCACACCTCGACCCCCAACCTCACCAACCAACCGCACAACGTCACCACTTCGCCAGCACCAGCATCAGCACCCCAAACAAACCTGCATCACCACCCCATCCCACGCAGCCACCATACCCACCATACCCGCGCTACCCCAACCCCAGCACCTCCACCGCCACGAACCCAACATCCAGCGCCACATATCCCTTTGCCGACTGTACCACGAGACTCAACCAGCCGCACCACCCTCGCTTCGCCTTCGGTCTGGACGGGACCCGCGACCCAACCAGCCGCGACCCCGCGTCCGACGAGCAGCGCAGGCGTGGCGCAGACGGGGTGTTCAGAGAGAGCGACAGAGACAGCGACAGCGACAGAGGCGTTGAACGGCAGAGTTTACAGCGAGGGGACAGATGCATTGGCAGGGGCCGGGGTACGGCAACGGCGAAAGGGAAGAACGTGCGCTGGACCACGCAGCGACGAGGCGAGGGCGTCGACGGCACACTCGCACACTGGACGCCCCCGCTTTGTCCCGAGGAATCGCATGCGCGCGCGTTGCACCGGCGGCGGTGTACGTCGCCTTGGCACCAGGCACAGACACAGACGCGGAAACAGACACAGACTCAACCACAACCACGGCCTCACGCTCCGCCGCCGCATCCACCTGTCGAACTCGACGCGCGATCATCTCCGACTTCGAATCCAAATCCACACGCTGCGTACTCCACCCCACCACCGCCGCCGCCGCCGCCGAGACATGCACGGCTTGACGGCGGGTCAGGGTTTGGGGTCCGTGGAGATGGCGATGGAGGTGGGACTGGGCAGCAGGGAAGGGCGAGAGGAAGAGGAGGGGGAAAGGGAAAGGGAAAGGGAAAGGGAAGAGGGAATTGGCGGCCGCCGCGTGTTGAGACGTTTAGTGACGATGATGAGGATGATGACGGGGAGGGGGAGGACAGGGGGTAGTGAGTAGGTGGGTGGGGTGATGTTTACGCCGGGTCGGTCGAGGGTCGTGTGGTGTTTGTTTGCTTGTTTGTTTGTTTGGAGGTTAGGTGTGTGGTGTGTGTCGTCTGCTCATGATTTGTTGTGTTATGTTGACATTCTCGTTGGGCAAGTTCAGCATGTTGTTCTACATTGGGCCATGTGCCACACGCTTATCTATTGTAAAACCATGCCTCTTGAAATCATCCGTCTGCCCACGTCTTTGTAATACTTCAGAATACAACCAGGTACTACACATTAATACATCCCACACTGCTGACACTGTCAATAATTACTTCCACCCACTTGGCAAGCAAAAGCCACGACACAAGCTCACGTCAGACAAAGAAGACAAGGTAAAAGTAAAGAGTAGAGAATTCGCTACTAAGGCGAACAAAGCCTGCACAGCATGACTATTTCGCATCGCATGTGACACTTGGTAGGGCAGGCCATTCAGCTCCAGTCTCGAATGGGCTCCCTACTTGACTCATTATATCAGCAGACAGGCACGTCACCCTAGAGCAACCGTGCACCTCTTCCGCCTCAGATATAACTGCAGAGTCAGCGTTTCGCGTAAATCCACTGTTTCAGTATATGCCGGTACCAACTCCTCGCTAAGAAAACAGCACAGTAGGTAAAGGACGGGGCGGGAAGAGAATCCCACACTCAGGCGGGCATGCCACGACGCATGCGTGTCATTCGTCGTAGCAAGCCACTGAGGGTTTTAGTGAGCCAATCTGGACAAAAGATGAAAGTGACTGGATCTCACGAGCGCCTATGGCGCAGTCCAGCCCATGCCGGAGGGAGAGAGGCCGATGGCAACGGCCAGACGCTTGCCCTTCTCGTTGAGGCTTAGGATGTAGCACTTCTTCTCGACCCACCACGCCTCAAAAGCGCTCACGTCGTCGTCGGAGACGATGCCGGTGCGCTTGGCTTCGTGCCACTCGGTGTCGACCTTGAGCGCCGAGTGGCGCAGGCGTGGGAGAGCTTCGGTGCGCAGATACGACAGCTCGGTTGCGTAGTAGGCATCCTGGGGCTCAAGTGGGGTGGAGAAGGAACGATTGCGAGACAAGGTTCGCTTCTCAGTGATTTCGGGAGGTCCAAGGGTGAAGGGTGATACTGACAGCCCGGTCGGTGGCTGAGAGAAAGAAGAGATTGGTGAAGCACAGCCTGAGTTTGAGCCGGTAGAGCCGGTGTAGGCAGGAGAAGAGACGTCAGACGTGAAGATGCTGCTAGCGTTGCTCTCGGTGCGGAATTTTTGAGGAAGCTCATCCAACTGGACCAAGAGCTCGTCCTCGGGAACCTTGTGGTCGGGACGATGGCCATCGAGCTGTTCGGTATGCCTGTCAAGACGCTCGAAGCCTGGTTGCGTTAGCAGCCGATCGTATATGCAGTCATAGTCATGGCAGGGGTGCAGCCTATCGGACGGAATACAGCCAATGGCAGGGGGCGCCAGGGTAACACATGGATAAATGGATACATACCAGTCAGGACGGAGGCTCCAGCATGTTGCACAGCTGAGAGGTTCGTCTGCAATTGGGCCGGGAGTCGTTCCCAAAGGTCTCGAGGGGCATACCAGGTGCGAAGGTGCGAGGGACTGAAGCTGAAGGCGTCTCCATCCTTGGGGCAGAGGGTGCGCGGCTGATCCATTTGCGAGGCGGACCTGGAGAGAGGCGAGACGAAGCTCCGGCGGGTAGAGCTCCGGCGAGTCCGAGGGCGAATCTGGGCAGGGTCGTGGTAGATGGGCATGGCAGAGGTGGGCGCCGAGGGTGCCGAGCCGGGAGTCGTGTCGAGATACATTAGGGAGGTAGAGGTGGTTGCGGGTGCCAGGCCGAGGGAAGAGAGGACGGGTCGAGTATTTGAAGTCAAGGGCAGGACCGGAAATTTCTCCAAGGTGACGGGAGACGAGCCGGGGTGGTAGGGGTGGTGCAGGGTGAAGGAGGGCGGGAGTGGAGCCAGGGCGGAGCGAGAGTGAAGGCGTGGTAGCAGCGTGGTGGGTGGAGGTGGTAAAGGCAGCGGCGGGACGGTGTGGAGACGGCAAGGGTGGAGCAATGTGGGAATGGGTGAGGGTGTGTGAGTGAGGATGGATGGATGGATGGATGGGTGGATGGATGGATGGACGAGGAATCAGCGAAGAAGCAAGGCCATGACGGGAACTGACGTTGCAACAGGTAATGGATGGTTGGAGAGTGCAGGCGAGAGAAAAAGGGAGGTGTGCGGTCGCGGTAGTGGGATCCGCGAAGGGAAAGGGCGTCTTATTTTCAGGACAACCATCCCAGACGGCGGCGCGTGGCGAGAGAGAGATGAGGGTCTCTCAGCGCCGGCAAGACGGAGTGGAGACAGGGATGGGAGCAGTTGTCCCGTAGCGGAGCCCACAATAATATGGCGCACGCAGACATGGCCGGCGCCTTGCAGCTGCATGAGTACCTTAACTCGGTACTCGATGCCTTGGCCATGCCCAACGCCGGCAGTAGCATTATTGCTACCTATCACCAAGCAGGTGGAGCAGCCGCAGCAACCGCAGCAGGCGCACACGCTCAGCCGCCAGCCACCACCACCCGTCAGCACCACGCCATCCATCTATCCACGCCATCCACGCCATCCACACCATCACCGCTACAAAACGCGGCACGGACAGCAACCGACGGGCATCGCATTGCGAAACGTCGCGCCTCGCTACGTCACAGGGTGTTCGCTGCTCGACGAGCCGGGAGAAGCCGGGTCACCTGCAGTTGACATCGGTTGGCATGCCGAATGCAGCCACAGGGCATTTCCTTCGGCCGCCGGGCGGGACACAGACACACTGACACAGACACGGACACTGACAGAGCACACAGCTCTGCTCGTGTGGCGGTGACATGTGCGCCCATCAGCAATTGGGCCTGCCTCCACCGGCCGCGTGCGTTGGCTCGCTCGGTATCCATCTGGGTCCAACGCAACGCTCTCAACTCTCTCTGCGGCGCCCAACGCGCCCACACCAACCATGTGCGCGGCCGCCGTCGATCTGCGGTTACACCCCTCAAAATGCCGCACGTCGTTTGCGGGCACGCCCAGGGCCAGACCGGGCGCAAGGAAAAAAGTCCTGAACCATCTGCCTGCAGAACAAAGAAGCCCTCTTTGCTGTTGCCGAGCACAGTACCTAGTCGGGTTACGTGGAGCGGCTGGAGACTGCTGGTGGTCCCAACCCTCGACCGTTTTCCCCGCAATTTGCGTGGCGCCACGTTTTGCTCCCTAGTACCAAAAACACCCACTTCACTTGCACGTCAAGGTTTGCACGTGATTCGTTTCGCACGTGACATGCACCCGGCTGGCTGGTGGATAGGTGGATGGCCATCCGGCCCAGTGCTATTCGGCGCACATGCAGGCACACGCACGCACACGTACACGCACACGCATTCGTTCCCGTCGACATGTCTCCATTGCGCTGCAGCTGCTAGGTAGTACTCCAGTCCGCACTCTATCTCTACTCTCCCTCAGGCCGTCGCTTGCCCAGCCAGCGTCAATCATACCGGCGAGAAATCCCTGTATTCCGTGTCCATCTACTCTAACCTGCTTATGGTCAGTGCACGTCGTCGTTGCTAAATTCAAGTTTGCCAACCTCTGTATCAAGTGCAGCCCCGACGCCGTCTCAACGACCCCGCTCACCTGACCCTTCTCCAGCCGGAATGCTGCCTCCTCAAACTCCTTCTGCATGTCGCCTCGGCCAAAGAAGCCCCTGCCCACACTATTAGTAATGTCCCATGTCTAGGTATATACACCCGGCACACTCACAAATCACCGCCCTTGCGCGCACTGCTGCAGTCCGACTCGGTCGTCGCCAGCTCCGAGAGCGACTTGGGCGCTGCATCGGCCGTCTCTGCCGTGCCCTCGTACGCCTTGATCTGCTTCTCGTAGTCTTCAATCAGGACGCGGGCGTCCTCCTTCGACCGCGTAATCTTGGGCTCCCTCCAGCTGGCCGGGCGCCTGCTGTCCCTGTGCTTCACCAGCAGGTGAGCGCAGCGGATCTTATCCCCAGAGTTGGCCACGCTGGCGGGCGCGACGCCCTTGGAGCTGTGGTGGGCCGCCATGTACTGCTTCAGCTTCTCCGGGTCGGTGCCCGCGGGCGGCTCCCATCGCGAGTCTTTGGTTTGGAAGTGGAAGTAGTAGGGCAGGTTCTTGGTGTTGGAGCGGCGCACCTCCCAGCCCTCGGGCAGCCCGGTCTCGTTGGACGACTGCGCAGAGCGTGAGCCGCATGCAAACAATTGAGCCAGAGCACGGCGTCGACACTTACCATGGTTGCAGTGTGTGATGTCGACTAGAATCGCTGATAGATGAGGCTTGTTGGATGGCCAGTGCGGTATGCGCAAGCTTCACAGAGTGCTGTAGACAGAAGATGAAGATGCAGCGACGTCCAGGCTCAAGGCGGTGGGATGCGCGATCGCTGCAAGCTTGCAGCTGATGCGGGGGTTCCTCGCCAAGCGCTGGTCGATGCGGCAACGCAGCCGGCCCACTCTGGGTATGATCTGATTCACGCCCAACTACCCTCACTTCTTCTATCTTTGGACCCCCACGCCACCTTCCGCCCGCCATCTACCACCCGCAGTGCCACAGTGATAAACGCCTGCGATCACACCAGACGCTCTCGCTACACCGCGCACGCGCATACCCACACACCCAGAAATACACACCCAGCCCACACCGCAACATGTCATCCCCAGCCGCAGCAGAGTACGGGAGCAAGGGCCAGGACGCAAACAAGCAGATTCTGTTCCGCTTCTGCTCCGAATGGTGAGCCACCTTCGCGCTAGTCATGTCCATCGCTGACGAGCCAGCTCCAACCTGCTGTTCCCCCGCGAAGACAAGTCCGAGAACAAGCTGCTGTTCGCGTGCCGAACCTGCTCCTTCACCGAGGAGGCCCCCTCGTCCTGCGTTATGCGCCACGAAATCGCATCGACAGTCGGAGCCACTGCCGGTGTCACTGCCGAAGTTGCCCAAGACCCTACGGTTGGTCCCTCCAACCCCAGTTTGCAAAGCTCTCATCCCGAGGAGATCCCCTGCTGCACCATGTGTGGCCAGGACATTGCCTGCATCGAGTGTGGCGAGGACTGGGCGCCTGGCTTTGCTCTTGAAGCCGAGGACGAGCCGCCGCCAGTAGATTTCTATGGTCAGGATCACGCAGAGTTCGCAGAGTACGACGATGACTTTGTCGACTTTGACGATGATGAAGACATGGATGACTACGTCGACTACGTGCCGTGAGCACAGACGCACGCAATCCCCTGAGCTTTTGCTAGCTAGCTTCTTCCTGAGCCTGCTTGCTGACTGCTTCTGCGCTTAGTTACCACGCATCCAGAAGCAGTGCTCGTGCGGCGAGAACGAGGCTGTCTTCTTCCAGTCCCAGCAGCGGACCGCGGACACGGGCATGGTGAGTATCCCGCCGCCGGCTCGAGGGCGCTGCTAACGCGCAAATAGGCCCTCTACCACGTGTGCTGTGGCTGCGGTAAGGTCACGCAGCCTGGAGACAGGAAGGATTGAACGACGATTGAGCGGTATGGCATTGGGCTGGCGTTAATGTTTTGTTTGTGAGGCGTGGAGTCCCGGAAAACAGTCGTCTGATATACCCGTGGGTAGTAGTTATAGAGTGGCATACACGTATTTTACATTGATTGCCCCTGTGCCCCAGACTCCTGAAAATGCATTGCTTATCCTGCCTGTCCAACTCCAGCTCGTTCGTACACGTACACACCCCTTGGCTACACACTCACACACGGTCGCCCTAGACGTGCATGGGTGCCAGTGACAGGATCTTAGACCACTGCATCTGCTTCAGTTCGGCAGCGACAACGCCGCTGACTCTGGAGCCAATGGGCTCGCCGGCCTTGTTGATCAGGACGCAGGCGTTGTCGTCGAACTTGACAACGCTGCCGTCTGGGCGCTGCCACTTCTTTGCGGTGCGCACAACGACGGCGTGCCGGACGTCTCCGCGGCGGACCTTGTTGGCGGCGCTGATGGAGACGCTGTTGCCCGTCTCGGGGCCAAAGTTACGCTGCTTCTTGACAACAACGACTATGCGGTCGCCTGGAGGAGTGTGTTAACCACCATGTTCGGCGGGTTCGCAAATGCGTGTACATGGCTTGACGTACCCACTTTGGCCGGGCGCTTCGATCGCAGGACGTTGACGCACTCGACAATGGCGGCGCCCGAGTTGTCGATGCAGTTGACGAGGGTCTAAGGGCTGCGCATCAGTAGCTGTCGCCGAGGCGGAGGCGGGCGAGGGTCGCGGCGCACCTTGAGCTGGATCATTGTGGGAGCGCAGCGGTCAGGCGCGGATTGGCGGGTGCTGGGTGCTGGGTGCTGGGTGCTGGACGCTGGGGCGGGCAGAGTGCAGGCGTTGGGCGTCGACGTCGTGGTTCGTCGTCGTCGAGCACTTCGGACTTTGCCCTCTAGTCTCTCGCTTGCACCACCCTTCCCTTCCACTTCCCTCACCCCCGGCCTCCCCGATCCGCCAGCAAGGCGTGGCGCTAGCAGCCCAGCCTTGCTCCTCCGCTATCTCATTTCACTCTACGCCCGCTACCCGTGTGCGACGCCGCTCCTTGGTTCGTTCCTATTGTCGTTCCGCCGTCGCTCCTTCTTTCCTTTTCACCTCCACCCCAACGCCCCGGTGAAACGCGCGTTAACGCCCCCAAACAAAGACGTCACCCCCGGCCAACCACCCCTTTCCCACCGCCCCCAACATCTTACCTGCAGATATACACCGACACACACACTGAACGCCTTCCGTGCTGCGACCTCTGTCGCTTTTTTCCTTCTCGTACTCGTAGCGTTAATATGGCGCGGCAGCTGGGAGGAGTGAGGGGCGGCTTGACGCTCGAGAAGTTGGCATCGTACGACGACCTCATCACGGATGCGCTGGTCGACAAGGTGAGTCGCATCTCCGTACATCGTGCCGGCTCTGGTCGCATACGGCTCCGCGAGAGACGCCACTAAGCTCGCCATCGGCAGGTCTACTACTGGACCACGATTCGCAAAAACCATGGTGGACGCTTCTCGGCTTCGCGCGGCCTGAACGAGGACCAGATTGCCGCAGAGATCCGCAAACACGTCATTTGGGGGAAGGATCCCGCTGCAGCAGTGCAGGGACTATTGGCCCTGCCAGGACTTCGCAAATTCATGGCCAATCTAAAGGACGAGAAGGACCAGGAGCAGTTCAAGCGCCATCTTCGACGATATGTCAACATTTACATGCCAGACTGTCCATTCGAAGTTACTTCCACCAATCGCTATACCATTACGGAGCACGAGGCCTCAATTACTGCGCGACGCGACATCAATCCACGCGAGGAAATCAAATACCTCACCGGGGTCCAGGTCGCCATGACGGAAGAGCAGGAGCAGAAGCTGGAGCTAGCGCGCAAAGATTTCAGCCTCGTTATCTCGAGTAGAAAGAAGACGCGCTCGCTCTTTCTCGGACCCGCCCGCTTCGCCAATCACGACTGCGATGCCAATGCCAAGTTGTCGACAAAAGGCTACGATGGAATGCAGATTGTTGCTGTGAGGCCTATCGAGACCGGAGAAGAGATCACGGTATCTTACGGGGAGGACTATTTCGGTGACGACAATGAGGAGTGCCTCTGCCACACATGCGAATCTCGCCAGCAGAACGGATGGGCGCCGATGAAGCGGGTCGAAAAGGACGACGAGAGTGAGGCCGAGGAGGAGGAGGAGGTTGTCATTGTCGCAGAATCGAAAGAGCAGGAGCCGGCAAGCGAGGTGGTTCAGGACACAGGCTCGTCTGGGACAAAACGACCATGCGAATCGTTGGATGATAACTCGGGCGAGCCATCGAGTCCAAGCAAAAAGATTCGGGTTGAGGAGACAGCGTCCACCGAAACGCCTGCCATACCACCACCCACTACTTCGTCATCTACTACTTCGCCGCCTGGTGGGAGCCTGCCTGTCTCCAGCATCGAAGACCCAGCCACCAACCTCGCCACGCCTGCGCAAGACACAAATGCGGTTCCCGATCAGCAATGCGACGGTCTGCCCCCGATGATTCTGGATGAAACCAGCTCATCACGCGGGACGACCCCGCAATCGTCGATGAACGCGCTATCTCCCAAATCTGCACAGTCAACAGACGCCACTTCTGTAGATGAAGACGGGCCATCGGAAGGCGCCTCGAAAACTACAGTCAATCCGGCTGTCATCGACGAGAACCCGAGCCTAGGGGTGGCTACGATCAAAGCAGAAACCATCACAACAACGGTAAACGCCCCGTGGCTTTCGCAGCTCGAAGATGACACCATGTCTGAGCTCAGCGAACTTTCCTCAAGTTACGAATTTGACAGTGAGAATGAGCAGATTGTCAAGCGCAAAGTGCGTCCCTCGCTGCGCACCACGCGTTCCAAATCGAGCCACGAGCACCAGAACCGCATTGGCACCCCGGTTTCCACGGCCCCAGAGGACGGCTGGGTTGAAAACTCACGTAAGCCTGGTGATTACATGACCAGCAGCTCATGCCTGGCTGTCAAGTACAGCAAGTGGGTCGAATGCCAAAACTGTGACACGACATTCGTGCAGACAAAGGACGGATACAACAGTACGCTCAAGCAGTGTCCACGCTGCGAGCGGCACTCGTGGCTGTATGGGTTCGCGTGGCCCAAGACAGACCGCGAGGGTAAGCACGACAAGGAGGAGCGCATCATCGACCGCCGCGAGCTGCACCGCTTTGTGGACGCCAACGAGGAGCGCCAGCTCAAGCGCTCCAAGACAAAGAAGATTCTTAAGCAGAGGCTCCAGGAGCGCTTCTCAACGCCGCGCAGCGAGCGCGACAGTGCTAGCGTCGAGGCCGAGAGTGGACGGCGCAGGCGCAGGGTTCGCAAGACCATGTAGATGCAGCATGCCGGGTTCTCGGTGGGATGGGATAATTGGAGACAACATGTCTTTTCTCTATTTTTACTACATATCAAGGCGCGAGGTGTTGCACGGGATGAGCGGGTTACACGGGATGAGCGGGTTGCACTATGCTTCGCTTTTGGGATGCCTTGGGAGGCGTGGATCTTTGGCATGCATATCTGGTATGGCTGTACGATATTTTTACGAGATGAAGGAGGCAGCTTCTGCTATAGTTTACACGAAATATAGTGATATCTGATGCACGGAGTTGCAACTTGAAGGTGATGTATCATTCCGATGAAGCTGCCAGCCAGTGATTGCATACGTGCCTCTCTATGCGCCTTGATGATCAGCCTTGAACTGTTGTAAAAACCACGTAAAGCTTATACATGGATTGAGTTGTGATCATGGCATTGAGTGGGAATTACTTCGAACATCAGTTGAACACTACTATTCACATTGAGGCCTCGGTCCCAACCACGCCTATCGATAACACGCACCACACGTCATGCAGACAGCACTCCCGCGGCGTTCCCAACCCAACCCACAGCACCCAAACGCCCACCACACACTACCCGAAGATGCAGCGCCTGCGCCCCCTCCTCCGCATGCCCTTCCTCCTCTCCCGCACTTCCCAGACACGCACCTACCAAAAACTCCCCTTCAACCGCGCCGGCGGCCCGCAATACAAGCGCTTCACCAACGCCCGCGGGGGCCTCGCCTCCCTCTTCACACGCTGGGTGGCGCGCCCAACCTTCTACCGCGACGTGGGCGTACTCACAGCCGGCACAGGCACAGTGTACGTGTTGAACCTGGAAGAAGTGCCCGTGTCGGGGCGACGGCGGTTCAACGTGGTCAGCGCGCGCTTGGAGGCGTCGCTGGCGGCGTCGACGGTGGCCGAGATACAGCAGCAGTACGCGGGGCGGATTCTCGACGACAGGGATGCGCGTGTGAGGTTAGTGCGGCGCGTGCTGGATAGGCTTGTGCCGTTTGCGCAAGGGGTGGGTGAGGATACGCGGTGGGAGGTTACGGTTATTGAGAGCGCGGAGCTCAATGCGTTTGTGGTGCCCGGCGGCAAGGTGTTTGTTTTTACGGGGATTCTTGAGGCGTGTAGGGATGAGGATGGGGTCGCGGCTGTGCTGGGCCATGAGATTGCGCATGTTGTTGCGCATCATACTGCGTATGTTGGGCTTTCCTTTGCACTTGTTCCCCCTCCCTTCACTTTGGCACTAAACTAACGACTCCACCACATAGCGAACGCATGTCCCAAGCGCCACTAATGATCCTCCCGCTCCTCGCAACCCTCCTGCTCGACGTGTCTTTCCAGAGTGCAAACCTCCTGCTAAACCTGTTCCTCAGCATGCCGGCGTCGCGCAAGCACGAGGCAGAGGCCGACTACATCGGGCTGCTGATGATGGCGCAGGGCTGCTACCGGCCCGAGGCGGCGCTCGAGTTCTGGGCCCGCATGGACAAGAGCGGCCACGACGGCCCCCCGCAGATCCTCAGCACGCACCCGAGTAACCATAATCGCGGCGAGAAGATTAGAGAGTGGCTGCCTGAGGCGAGGGAGGTCGCGGAGAAGAGCGAGTGTGCGGGCACGGCGAGGTGGGTGGGTGGGTTTGGGGATGCGGTTGGGGCGTGGGGTCGGTAGGGTTTGGGGGGGGTGAGACGCCGGGGGATATGCCCGGTGTGTGTATTATAGTTCTCCTTCTCTTGGACAAACAGGTGTGGTGTCAGAACAAGAATCTGGTACAGGACGAACGACAGACCAGCACGCTTAGCTGGTGTAGACATACATGTACGATACAATCACTCCAGATGCGCTCGCAACAAACTCAGATCAGAGCAAGGGTCAAAGTCATGTAGATTCGTGTCTGCGTCTATCTAATACCGCCCGCTCCCAACCCGCTCGGCTCCACGCACGCTATGCCGCTTCCGCCCCCTCAAAAACGATACAAAGACAAAAAGCAGCTGGGTACTAAATCAGGCGGAGGAAATCAAACACCGCGCAAGAGAGGCTGCAAGGGTGCCGACACGGCCACGGGCACGGGAGCGTCGAGGCCCGCGTGGGTCGCTGTACAGAGGGCGTGTCGCATGCCGTGCGGGAGGGGTGGCGAAGGGCAGGTATATGCTGGAAGGGTCCGTTGCCGTAGTTCACATGAAGTCGTCGCTGTACGAGTGTTAGTTTGTGTTTGACGGGAGCGTAGGGACCGAGGCAAACTCACTCGCCAAAGTCGTCGTTGTCGTAGGCCGAGGTGTCGGCCTTGAGGCTGACGTCGCGCGAGGCGTTGAGGCTGGTCTTTGTCTTTGCAGCCTTTGTCTTCTTTCCTCCCTTCTCGGCGGCCTTCTCCTCCTTCATCTTCTCGTTGCTGAGCGTCGTCAGGCCGCTGGCAATCTTCTTGATCTGCTCGCTGGGCAGGTCGCGCGAGATGCCCTTGACAAACTCCTGCAGGAACAGCGAGTACTGGCCCTTTTTGGCGTTGTTGGCGAGCAGCGGCGTCAGCGTCTCGCGCAGCTTGGTGAACTGGTCCTTGGTCTGGGGATTGAAGATGTAGAGCGAGCTGAGGTCGACCGACTTGGTGGGGTCGTTCTGATCGTTGAGGGTAACGGCCTTGGCCTTCTTGCTGAAGCCAATGTCGCCGAAGAGCTCCTCGGCCTGGGCGCGCGAGCCCTCGAGCTCCTGCGCCTTGAGCCTGGCACGGCGCTCGGCCTCAGTCTCCTCCTCGTCCGACTCGTACTCCTCCTCCATCTGGCGGCGGCGCAGCGCTGCCTGCCTATGCTCCTCGATGCGCTGTGCCTTGCTCTTGTGGTTCGCCTTTGCCTCGGCCTCGGCCTTTGCCTTTGCCTCTTCGGCCTTCTTGGCCTTCTCGCGCTCGACCTCCGAGTCCTCTGCGGCATCCCACGACTCTAGGACCTGTTGCATGGCGTCAGCATGATTTTTGTCGGTGCATGGCGGGGCACGGCGTGTGCAAGCGCGGGGCAGGGCTGACGTACGTCGCTGTCCTCCTCCTCATCGTCGAACTTGCTGCGGCGGGCGATGGGAGCAACGGTCGGGGAGGCAGGGCCAGAGTCCGACTCCTCATCGTCTGTACAGGCACAAGTCAGCCTCGGTGCATGGCAAAGGGCCGGGCGGGGGCGTCCCGCGCGTGCACCAAGCAACAACATGACGTACCCCACTTTCCAGGAGCCATATTTTCGGTTGTGTGTGTGGCGGTCGTCGGGGAAGGGTAGGGCGCGGGGGCGAGGTTCGTGCGTGGCGCAAAGTTTGCCGTTGACTGTGAGGGTGGTGGGATGGTTCGAAATTAGGTACAAATCAGGTCGACCACGTCGGAGAACAATCGTTGGGTTCCGGGCTGCGTAAAAATTGCCTGCAACTTGCTGCCCAATCACCGGCCGCGCTGCTCTGCTAGTGAAGACTGTCAATCAACAACTGTGAATGCCACCGCCTATAGTTAACTATGCTGTCCCAAGATTGACTGTTCGAAATTAAGTCATTACATACTAGAAGGAATAAACTATACAACAAAGTGCCCAGCATGCTCCTGTCCAAAGAAAGCGACTTGCGTCTGCGACCCTTGCATCTTGTCTGCTTTCGGGTCTCTACTGTGTCTTACAACTTACATTTCTCGGAAAAAAAAAGAGAACAGGAGCAGAATCGAATGCGGCAAACCAAAAAGATAATGGTGACACGAGAAGAGGCACACAGCTTACTCTTCGTGTGCCATCCAAGGCCTCCAGAACTTCCACCCTTCTCGGACATCGCCCACAGCCTTTCTTCGGACACTCACTACACCGACCAGCCTCTCGATTCCTACGGTACCCTCGGCCCGCAGGAACTTCTCCTGGTCAATCTCCTCGCCGCCCTCCTCTTCGTTGCCGTTGTGCAGTACTGCAGGCCACAGGATGCCTACACCATCGCCGGCAAGCGTTGTCTCGAACTTCTCGAACCCTTCGTTCTCCAGCTTGACCTCAAGAGAGTCGAGGATCTTGTGCTTTAGCTTCGTGCCGGTGGAGATGATTGAGGCGCTGCAATCGACGTCGGCCTCGGAGGAATCGTCAGAGTCGTCGGAGGAGATCTCGTTCATCGCGCCGTTGGTACCGTTGTGACCATTCGTGAGCGCCGGCGGCTTTGGCTTGATGATTGAAATGGTGCATCCTCCGCCACCAGCACCAGTAAGCTTTGTCCAACCAATGCCCGTGTGATCAATCAATTCGCGGACGCGCTCGAGTTTAGGATGTGAGACGCCGAGCGATACTAGCAAGCCGTGATTTATTGTCACTAGCTCACCTAGGTGTTTGAGAGCAGCCTGAGACTTGGGGTCGAAATCAGGCGACGTTAGAAGCTTATATGCGGAATCAGTGACCATGCCAATGCCCTCGAGGATGTTCTCGGTAATTGCAGGATGCAGCGACCTCAATGTTTCAACCTTGGCGACCTCTACAGCAGTGCTTCGCGATTGCCGTGTGTTGACAAGGAGAAGAGGAAGCTCTGGGAAGTTGCGGAGTGGCACCACTAGAGGGGGCTTGCCGTCACCTTGTCGCTGGTAGAGGAGCGCTTTGCCACCAGCCGATACCGTGTTGTCGATTCCAGATGGATTGCCGTGAATGCACATTTCGCCGACAAACGCCCAGCGGTTTATGCGCTCGATGTTCAGTTCGCACTCCTGTGGCGGCTGGTCTTGGTGGGGCCCACTCAAGGCTCGGATCTGCATGAGCAATGCAGCACTCAGGCAGACGGAGATACTGGCGCTGCTGCCCAGTCCAGCACCGATTGGTATGGTCGAGCGCAGTGTGTACACGCATGGCGGCGTCTTGCGGGATGCTAGCGACAGGAAGAGGTATAGGAAGGAACAGGCAGAGGCGTGTTGAATCTTGCGTATCGACTCAGGGGCCTTGGGCGACACTTCGTCGATGAAGGGCTGGATGGCAGCAAGAAGGTCGGGGTCCAGCGACGTGACGGAATCGTAGTAGTACTTCTTCTTCCCTGCTTTGGAGAAAGCATCCCAGGGAAGCTCGTCGAGATTCCAAGTGTGCTCCATCTGGATGTCGGGGAAGCGCAGCTTGACGGTGCGGTGCGACTTGGAGAGGAAGGAGACGTGGAGGTACGAGCGAAGCGATATGGCGGCGGCAATTGCGGCCTGCTGAAAGTCAGGATACACTCCAAGTCACATGCAACATGATATGTACCTTTCCATGCACCACGGCGTGCTCGCCGTACACAATGACCTTGCCTGGCGCAGAGACCATAAAGGGAGGCATCATGGGCGTCGACTGCTTCCTGCGCAGCGCCGGCTTGCCGTTGACGTCGGGGATGACGGGCACAGACACATCGAGGGCTGATTGTGTCGGCGAAGTCTCGGGAGACTGTTCAGGCGTCTGGGTTGAGTGTGTGGTGGTAGTGGTGGCCGAGTGCCTGACTAGGGATGACATGAGCAACGAGCAATAGCAATACAGGGCGGGCAGCAGGGGACGCACCCGGCAGGTCAAAAGTAGCCTTGCGAAGAATTCCGTTCGCTGCCATGTTGAAGTGCGCAGAAGGGAACAGAGGGGAGGTGGGCGGGGTGAAGGGCGTCGTCAGGAGGCGATGCTCACCAGGCGCAAGTGTTGAGCGGAGAGGGTCATTATGGCAGAGACGATCTCGCGAGCTAAACTAGTACTGCAGGAACACGCTCAGACCGGGGGTCATCTCCACACCCTGGCCTTCTCGAAGCCGCCTATCGCCTTTGATACGTTACCAAGGCTTTTCTTCGCCGCGGCGTCGTCAACGTGCAGCTGCCAACTTGCGCCTCATTCGCGACTAGGCCTCCATACCTACTCAAGGGTTGCCCTTCGTCGTCCACGGCAATGGTTGCGGCACTCCCCCTTTCTCTGTTGCAACCTTTGCACGGTTACAGCATTTGCCGAAGCTACACCAGTCTAGACACGGCTGCAAGTGGTCGTTTTTCCCGCACAAACACACAATTGCCCGCAGGCAGGCGGGCGGGCGGACGGGCGGATGTTGCGCGTAACACAGCCACACGTACACGTAGGCCCTCACTCACGGCTAGCTAACGCCGACGATGATCATGTGTCACGTCCATTGTGTCTTCGCCATCTATCTAGTCGTGAAGGCAACAGTTGACCGTCATTGCAAATGGTACTTAGTTGTAACAGCAGATATCCCAAACGCCTCGCTATGCACGCGAATTGATCCCTCTTCACCCACATCATGCTGGAGTCTTGATCATGAAAATCTGCGCATTGTTAGTTGAATCATGTGTAACAGCCAAACAGCCCGACATACCTCTTTCAGCGCCTGAGGATCCATGCTTGCGCGCTTCTTCATCATAATGTGTCGGTGCCTAGCCGCCTGCACTCCCCTTCCGGCAAACATGGTGGGTGTGGATGCGCCCGTCGCTGGCATAGAGCTGCTCGAGGTATCGTCGTCGTCGCTCTCAGAGCTCGAGTCGTCCGCGCTGTCATTCGCCTTGGCAGCCTTCTTTGCAGCCTTCTTGAGCGCTTTCTTCAGCTTCTTCTCCTCCTTACGCACCTTCTTCTCTGCCTTCCTTCTCGCCTTGTCAGTAAGGGGCTCGGGATCAGATGCCGGAGTGGGAGCGTCGGAGGTCATGGGCTCAGGGTCGGATGTGGCCGACTTGTCTTTCTTCGACTTCTTCGACTTCTTCGACTTGTCCTTCTTCTCTTTCTTGTCCTTCTTATCCTTCTTTGACTTGTCAGAGCTGCTCTGCTTGCTGGCTTCCTCGCGCAGGTCCATGCTCTTCTTCTTGCGCTTAAGCTTTGCCTGGTCCTCGGTGCCCTCTCCAGCAGCATCAGACGTGTCCCGCTTCCTCTTCTTGTTCTTGTTGTCATCGGAAGAATCGCTATCAGGTTCAGACTTGATCTCGGTCTTGACCTCAATAGCCGGCTCAACCTTGATAGCGGTTTGCTTGTCGACAATCCTGTCGCCGACAAGGAACCCGCCGCTAACAAAGTTCATGAGGCCGTACTTCCTGTACACGTACGCCCTCTTCTCCACCTCCTCGCGCCTGGCCTCTTCCTTCTTAACATCTTCTTCTCTGCCGTTCAACCGTCCGAGAATGCTCTCCAGACCAGCAAGACCGAAGTTTTCCGCGCGCTCACTGCCGCGTTTTGCGCCCAGGCCCAGGTTGTCGTCCTTCAGGAAGACTCGAATGTGCGACTGCGAAGCGGCAGTGTAGTGCGCAGCGTGGGCAGCATCTTTTGCACCGAGGGACTTTCCAGGCGCCCAGCCTTGGCCGGTCAGAATGCGGTGCCCGAAGCGCTCGGTGTTGTTGGCCCAGGCCGTGTTCTGGGGATCATTGGAGAGTTTGGTGCGGCTGCGGAGGCGACAAGGTTAGTTGGAGGACTTCAAAGCGATAGTTTATAAAACATGAGCGAGAGTTTACTTTTTCTGTTCGGCGAGACCCATTTTGACTGGTGAACGCTCTGATCAAGTGTCGCTGGAGGAAAATGCGGGAGTCCGCAACACGAACTTGCAGTTCCAAAAACTTTTAGTGGGGCTTGGCGGTGTGGGGCCCTTGCCTCGGGGCGTCCATTCGATCTACCGACTCGAACATCAGTTCACGACTTGAGCCTCACAGCTTGAACTTCTCAATCTGAAAGCACTGAATTTGTGCTGAATTGATCACAAACTACATCATCCACCACTAACAAACAACACATACTCACCACCAACCATGCCACTGCAGCCTAAGAAGAGCCGCATCCTAGCGTCTACTTCCCGTCAGGGTAACCGACAGTCTCGCGTACAAGTTGAGAGGAGTGAAGACGAAGACGGAATCTCCGAGGCAGCCGACACTGCGGAATCTGGAGCCGAGGATGAATCGCAAGAGCCCGGAACCTCACCCACCAAGAAAAAGGGCCAAATCGGCCAGATCATGGAGAGTGTTGTTGACGCTGTACGTTCATCACTAAGCAAGACTGTCGCACTCTCCTGGTGGTATGAATGTGCATCTGACCCTGACCAGCAACGCAACCGCCGCAAAATGCGCAAAGAGAATGTGTTGAAATCATACGACGACGCCTACACAGCCGCGCAGAGCTCCATAGCCACGCTTTTCGATGAGCACGAGAAGCAGTCGTGAGTCTTGGACACCGCCATATCTCACCTCCCCACTGACCACTCTTTCCAAACACACATACTAACAACCACCCCACCCCCGCCTCGTCTCCCTTCCTCCTCTCCTCTCCTATCGTCTTCCCTCCGTCCTTTCTCTAACACCACCCAGCACCACCGCGCACCGCGCCCAACTCAAAGTCCTCAAAGAACTGCTCGCTGAAAAAGCCAAAATCGAAGCATCCATGGCGACGAAACTCGCCGACCTGCGCGAGAGCTATGACGTGCACTCGCGCGACCTGGAGGCGGTTCTAGCCGCTAAGATGAAGGATCTGGAGTAGATCCAGTGCAGTCTGGACTTGACTGAGGCCGTGTGTTCCTTGGGCCTTGAGAAGAACCCTTTGCGTGTGTGGATCGAGTGTGGAGATGGTTGGGAGGCGGCGGCCAGCTGGCGCGGAAGGGTGGAGTGAGGAAGGAGTGGGCGGTGTGTCTGGAGGATCCGGACTTGATTTACAGAACATGTCACATGAATGCGCCATCCACAAACACATCAACGCGTAACTATCAGAGCAGACAAAGCAAGAAATTGATGTCTATCATTGAATTCACTAGGTATCATAAGCTAAAATGCAGCATCTCCAATCCTTTTGCAACACCGACAAATGCCCGACTGTAAGCACGGCGCACAACACATGGTACGGCGCACAGCTACCTTCAATGCCAACGCCAGAAAACGCCACATGATCTCATTAACTGCCCCAAGACATACTCAGCGCTCGTACACTGGCAGCGCCTCGCCTTCACTCTGCGACGGGCCCGCCCGGCTCCGCACGGGCGTGATGGCACCTACAAGGTCCTCGTCTTCGTCGTCCAGCATCGGCGCCGACGGCGCGAGACTCGTGTTCTGCGGTGCACTGGCGGGGGGCGCAGACGGGCCGGAGCCTTCGTCGTATGCGCCTGGTGGGGCACTGCGTTCCATTTCGAGTCGCCGCCGTTGCAGTTCTTGTTTGTCGTCTGTGTGCTGTACGTGCGAGGATGATGGGGGAAAGTAGTCGGGGGCCGGGGCGGGTGATGTGGGAGACTGGGGTGGGAGGGGTGGGAGGGGCTTCGCATTCGTAAAAGTAGAATCGGCGGCGCTTGGCAGTGCGGATAGAGCGTTTGCAGTTGCGTTGATTGTGAGGGAAGAGCTGGTGGTTGGAGTGCGGATCTCGCCGTCTTGGGGTTCGGTCAAACGGCGGTGTATCTGTGGTGGTGTTGCGTGGTTGCGAGATGGAAGTTGAGGCTCTGTCATGGTGCGGAATGGCGGGGGAGGATGAGAGGGTGTTGAAGACGACGAGCCTTCGACTGGGAGGTATGGTGGGTTGGGGTCGTCATCTTCATCGAGTACTGGCGCGGACGCGGGAATACCATGCTGACCTGTACCTGGCGATGAAGATGACCCAGAAGCGGCTGGAGGTTGTGATGGTAGAAGAAGTGCCTCTGCGCGTCGCAGTCGCTCTTTCTCGGAAAGGCCTTGCTCTTCCTCCGCTTGGACAGGGGGAGCATGGGAGTGATATGATGGTTCCCCTACGGCGCCATTATCGTTGTATCCAGGAACCTCATAGTAGGCTGGATCGTATCCATAGTCGTAATATTGGCCGTTCTCGTCATACCCGTAATAATCGTTCGGGTCGTAGCCGTCTGGTCCATTGGGATCGTGATTGAACTCGTTCTGCTGGTCTTGCGAAAAAGATTCCTGTGTCTGCTTGCGCTTGCCATTCCTTTCGCTGTCCTTGGTACCGACAATGACCTCGAACAAGGAAGACACGACTCCCTTCTCTCGGCGGATCTGATCTGTATCAACAAAGTTGCCTCCCCAGGTCGAGAAAGTGTTGCTGGCGGCATCATCACGACCTGACGTTGAGATACTGCCAGTGTTTGAGGGCACCGTCACTACTCCAGCGTTCGATACCATTCTGTCTAGCCCAGTGAGCTTGCCTTGAATATCTACGACGACTTCGACGTAGTATTTGAAGGATATCATGGCACCTGGCACGTTGGAGATTGTAGGGAAGACCTCATCCGGCACGCGTACGGAGCACTTGATCTCAGCCGTGAGAGTCCTAGGGTCAACGAATAACGGCGCGAACGACTGTCCTAGATCTTTGCGGAAAGTATGGCTTGACCCCGCCGATGACAGGGACAAGCCACCCAACCCTGTTCGCGATTTAGGATAGTACTCCTCGGCTTTCATCTTGTCGCCTTTGCTGTTGGATATGACAGGTAACGCGGGGTGCATGTCGACTCTTGCTTGTCGATAGAGTGTGACGATTATACCCTTTAAGCTCCGAACGTGTTTGTTGTGATTGACGGTGACTTTGATGGGTATCTGGTCGCCACTAAGGAAGCCGCCTTTTAATATGTCGATGGAAGCTGTTATGGTTTTCCCCTTGACAACTGCCCGGTTTCCATTGGCAGCTATGAAGCCATCTGTGACGGTGTTGATCGAGCGAATGCCATATTCGGTCCCCGAAGCAGTGCCACTACTGCTCATCCGGCTTTCAAAGCTGACATCGCTTGGAGATGGGCTGCGGGGTTGCTGGCTGTCTTCGACGGTACTGGTCTGGTCAGACCTCAATCGTGTCAATGGCGCCCCAGAACTGGTGGGTGTTTGAGGAGCGGTGTCTGATGCTCGGGTATCGGGGCGTTTACGAGCGGTTTTGGGTCGGGTTCTTCTCGAGATGGGCTCCAGGGAGATGATGCGAGGTTTGGGCTCCGGTATGGGCGCAACGTCAATGGTTTCCCTGAGATAGACTTTGGCGTCGCAAGACGTAGTGGGTGATATAGTTGTCGGCCGGGTCAACGTCGACGTCAGCATATAACATATTGTACCACGCTCAAACTAGAGCGATGATCAGCAAGGGCAGAATCCGCAAGTAGATCACTGCACGACTTACGTCAATACTGCTTGGCAAACCCTTGGAGGGGAACTCCAAATCAAAGTTGAAGTGATAAACACCCTCGGCCAATTTGCCCTCGCCGCAAAGTACTACCTCGTCCTCGAAAAGTGAAACGAAGCCATTGCCAAAGTAGCTGCCTGACTTGTTGCCTCTGCCGGAACCGACGGTTGCCGAGTACGCTTTGTAGGCATCGCCAGGCGCATTTGGATTCTTGAACACCTGGGCATAGCCGTGCAACGAGACAACGAGGTGGGTGATGCGCAGCGGCTTGACGACTTTGATAATGACGGTTCCGCTTATGATATCGCCTGGCGCGTACTGCCGGTGGGGGTCGTCCGACTGGATGTAGAAGTCGGTGAAGTTGCGGGATTTGGAGGAGAGGGGCGCCCGCAGGCGTGAGAGGAACGATCGGCTGGCCAGCGGCGAGGACGGGGTGACGGAATCGCGCTTCGAGCTGGACGTCATGCTACATGCACTGCGCACATAATGCGGCAGTCCGCGATTGGGAGGGGGTTGGCAGGGAGCCGCGCGCGCGAGAGCGAGGGGTGGGAGGGGTGCGCAGGCGGGATGGTCGCTGGGGCGCGTGTCGGCTGGATTCGGGGGGTGGGTGGAGGAGCGCGTTGGGGGGTGTTGGCGGGGCGCGGGCGATGGGGCGGAGCGAGGCAGTCGGGTGCTGTTGAGGGCTGGAGCTTGGACGGAGGGCGCGCGGTCGGCACGCAACTGTCTCAGGCGAGGGCGCGAGCTAAGGGGCGGCGGGAAGCAGCAAAGGCGGCGGGAAGCAGCAAAGGCGGCGGCGGCGGCGCAGAGACTGGGGCGCGGAAGCTCACAGTCAGCATCGTGGAGGGCCAGAAGCGCCGTAGCAGTAGTGGCAATAAAGGAGGGTCTCGCTATCTCGCGGGTCGCTGGTCGCTGGTCGTATGTGGAGATGGCGGGTGGCAGTGCATGGCTAGCGGAATGGGACAAGAGCCGATCCCAGCGCCCAGCACACAACCCCGTACCAGACGACTGGCACGCTTCACGACGCAGCGACAGCGCTGCGGGGGCGCTGCGAGGGCGCTGCGACGAGCGCGCTGCTCACGAGAGGACGGCGCACATACCTGGAGGCGGCGAGGAGGGCCAGGGCTGCCCGTCAAGTCAAGTGCACTGTGCTTGGCGGTGAGTCGAATGTCAGGCCGGCCACTGCGGTTGCGAAAAGTGGAGAAGGCGGTGCTGGCGGCTCGGAGCAGGCAGACGTCGGATCTCCAGCGAGGCGGCTGGTTGTGCGGGGCGAGGGGACGGGGACGGGGACGAGGGGAAGAGTCGACGATGGGTTGTTGAGTGAGGAGCAAGCAAGCGCCGGGGCGGCGGCCGTTGATAAAAAAGCCTCGACTCGATAAAGACGGCGTGCGGCGTATGGCGTGCGGCTGCGAGGGGAGCCCGAGGGATGCACCGTGCCCGTACAGGACAAGACAGCAACAGGACAGTGTGTCCAAAGGGCAAGCTGCGCGTCGGCTGCACTTATCTGATGCCCTTGCCCTTGGCCTTGACGACGCAAACTGCAAACTTAGTTTTAATTCCCGGCCGGCCCGTGGAGTCGCGCACGTCGTCTCCAAACACTTTCAGCCCTCCAGTCGGCCCGTTGCGTCGCACATCACCACGGCTTCAAACATGCGCGCGCGGCCTCTCTGCCCACACAAACCCCTCTTGCCGTCCTGTGTGCCAACCTCCCTCTCCTGTACGCCTGCCCACATGGCCACAGCAACAGCTTGCATTGCACACATACGTTGGGGCTTGGCTGGGTAGCATCCGGCCTGCCATGTCGTCTCAGACTCTTGACTCTTGTTTCAGACTGCTAAGCTTCTTGCCAAGCCCCGCTTCAAGGCTTGTCACCACGGTAGTGGCACATGGCGGTGCGACAGCCGTGTGCTCGCACTAGCTCATGCCATTCAGGTCCAGCATAGCCGATACCTAGAATACCTATCTGGCTGATCGTGTCCGAATGCATCCACCCTCCTCCATTTCTCTCGGCGTCCCCGTGACCCGGACCCGGGTCCGTTGCGCCTTACCTCATCCAGCACAACCCCCCATCTCGCTGGTGTTGTTGCCAGCCGTCTTGAGCCTCGACACAAACTCCATGATACCACATTTGGCAGCATCCTTCTTCTCTGCCCGCTCAAACTCACTGGGAGGTCGCTCTGCTTCGTGCATACTGCGTCCTGTCTTGCGTCGAACCGCCCTCTCCAGCGCAATCAGCATCTCTTGCAGCTCGCAAGGCCCCTCGCCCGTATATTTGTATTGCGCCTGCGACACAAGATCGCCCAGCTTTCTACCCGACAGTCCTCTGGCCAGCCCTGCAATTCGGTAGAGCTCGGATGCTGCAGTACACCCAGCTCCTCCCCAGTGGATGCTTGCCCACCCCAGACTTGGAATCAGCCCGGTTTGCGTGTACACCACAGGGCTGGATTCAGGCTGCACGGCATAGCCCTCGTAAACCATCGTGTCTGAGAAGACTAGTCCTTGCCGAATAAGCCTGTTCAGCTCTGTTCGAAGAATGTCATACACACAATCGACGGCTGGGACATCAATAAACTCCTCGAGAAAACAGCGGTCCACGAAAGCACCGTCAATGTTCTCGATAAAATTACTGGTGCATATGAAAACAATGTTGCCGTGTCGGCGGATCTTGTCCAGGCCTCTGAGCATCTCGTTCGTAGACTTGACTTGTCAGTGCATCTGCCATTCACTCTACATCCAAACACTCACTCGAATAGCATCGGCAACCTCGGCAGCCTGCAACGCCTTCTCACGAGAACCGGCAATGGTTTCGACTTCATCAAACAAGACCACGACAAGCTCCGAGTCGTCTCTGGCAATTTCCAGGATCGACTCAAACAGCCTGCCCACTTGCTTTGAGCTTTCTCCGAAGAACTTGCTCAAGAGCGCGTGTGAATCAATTTCCAGAAACCTGGTGCGCGCGTAGATGCCTGAAAGTCGGACTGACAGCCGCTGAGCCAGAGCTTGGGCAAGCATAGTCTTACCTGAGCCCGGGGGGCCGTGGAAAAGAACGGTATTTTTGCACCTTGTTATGCGGTTCCTAGCCGCGACACGGTCTTCTTTGAGTGCGCGCACAAGGGCACGAAGCGTGAGTTCGCCTACAGGTTCTTCGTATATCAGCGACTCCCATAGCCCGTCGAACGATTCGTGTGGCAGATTTGTGATGCTGAAATTCTGACTACACTGGTCCTCCGACTCGCTGGAAGCTCTTTCGCTTTCGTCGTCTGTGAAGAGGGTGTAGACTGTGACTTCAACATCGCAATCTGCGGTAACATAAATTTTCTGGTCTGGGAAGTGAGTCGATTGGCTGTGACCAGCAACACGTGCTTGGTCAATGGCGGTCAGTACAGATATTGGCGCCGGTGGCCCTAGGCAGCATGAGCATTAAAGGCATTGAATACTCGGTGAGTGCCTGAGTCAACGAGACCCACCAAGCTGCAGCTGTTGACCGACTTGAACGCTCCTGCATCTGGAGACCCAAGCCTGGACCTCTGACCGGATGGCTTCTGTGGTGAACTCATGATCGACGTCGTTCCTCAATCGCACTTCGATCTGGATGACGCCCTTCGCATTGGCAACGCGGTCGCTGGGTTCCATTGCCGGCCGTTGCGCTACCGTCGCAAGCGCCGCACGCAAGTCAGAGCGCTCGGGAGCCGTATGCCTGTCGAGTGGAGCCGAACAATGTGACAAGAGACTCTAGTCCCCACGGGTGCATCAGGATGGCTAGCTGTTGCAGGTGAAAGGACTAGCGGAGCGTCATGTCGATCGATAGGCGGCGAGAGATTCTGGAAGCAACAAAGGGTCATTGGGCCCAAGCTTTGGCCAGCTCAGCCGATTGGGCCGCGCAGCGCGATGACGCCTCGGCCTTCACGCGCCTCACTCATTTGAAATATCTCCTCCAAACTGAGCTCCATAGAATAACCAACATCTTTTGGAGATGGTAACAATTACCAACGAGACCTGTCCGGTCGTCGAAGATCCGTGGCAGCGTTCGCAGCCGCGCGACGTTCGCATCCAGCTCTACATCTCGTCGACGCTCGGTTTAGGAGCGTTCCTGGCCTTCTGCGTACGACCCGTAGCTCCCCCTCGCAGCACAGCATTGCTTATTCATATCCCAGTTCCTCCGACCACGATGGAAAGGCCTCTATTCTGCGCGAAAGAAGCAGAACGACTTGGCGACCGCGCTGCCCGAACTTCCTGACAGCTTCTTTGGCTGGATCATCCCGCTATGGAAGATTACGGACGAGCAGGTACTGGCTTCGGCCGGTCTCGATGCCTACGTTGTGCGTCTCCCTACTCTCACTACGATGAATACAGCTGACAAAAGTGTAGTACCTTGCTTTCTTCAAAATGGCCATCAAGTTCCTCCTCGTAACCCTCTTCTTCGCTCTAGCCGTCATCAAGCCTGTACATGATACACACCAAGACAAGGAAGCGAAGAAACCATACCCCGGCAGCGAAGGCGAAAACTCCAGCACTGAACACCTCGAGGTGCGATCGAGCTGGGCAGCGCCGGTCGATTACGAATACTACACCGACTACCTTTGGATGTATCTCGTCTTCGTGTACCTGTTCACCGCCCTCATCCTATACCTGATCGTTTCTGAGACGAGGAGAATTATCGAGATTCGACAAGAGTACCTGGGCAGTCAAACAACAATAACGGACCGCACCATAAGACTGTCAGGCATCCCTATCAACCTTCGGTCTGAAGACAAAATCAAAGAGTTTATCGAGGATCTCGAGATTGGGCAGGTCGAGAGCGTCACGTTGTGCAAGAATTGGAAGGACCTGGACGACAAAGTAATCCACAGGCAAAGTGTTCTGCGAAAACTCGAGGAGGCCTGGACAGTCCACCTTGGAACTCGGCGAGTCGAACGGAGTCTGGAGACACTCCCTGTCGTTCAACCAAGCCCACCGGAATATCTTGATCATGACGGCGAAGCGGATCGTCTTCTGGGTAGCGCTGATAGCGACATGGATCACGCCATTCCATCAGCACGACCGCGCCCAAAAACAAAGATTTGGTACGGCCGTTTTAAGCTGAGGTACAGAACTGTTGACGCCATCGACTATTATGAAGAAAAACTCCGGACACTGGACAACGACATCTTGCTACTCAGGAAAAGAGATTTCGAGCCGACTCCATTGGCTTTCGTAACAATGGATAGTGTTGCAAGCGCTCAGATGGCGATACAGGCAGTACTTGATCCATCGCCACTACAGCTGCTTGCGAACAACAGTCCAGCTCCGTCCGATGTTGTATGGCCCAACACCTATCTCTCTCGGTCCCAGAGGATATTCCGCTCTTGGACAATCACTTTCTTCATTGGCATCTTGAGTGTTTTCTGGACAATTTTGCTGGTGCCAATCGCTGGTGCTTTGAACATATGCGCTATTCACGAAGTCTTTCCTCGTCTGGCGGATGCACTGAACAGTAACGACCTGCTCAAATCCCTTGTCAACACACAGTTACCAACATTGTTGCTTACGCTGATTAACCTTTTGGTGCCTTTCCTCTACGATTGTAAGTATTCACCCATTTATATTTCGCGACAGACGCTGACTGTTTATAGGGTTGTCGAACAAGCAAGGCATGATCTCACAAGGCGACGTCGAGCTATCTGTGATATCTAAGAACTTCTTCTTTACTTTCTTCAACTTCTTTATCCTGTTCACAATTCTCGGAACTGCATCTGGATTGTTGAACATGCTTGCGAGTTTTGGAGAGAAGTTGACGAGTGCCACCGAAATTGCATTTGCGTTGGCCACCTCGCTCTCGGACCTGCTAGGCTTCTACACGAACTTCATCATTCTGCAGGGCTTTGGCTTGTTCCCCTTCCGTTTATTGGAATTTGGTGCTCTTTCGCTGTATCCCGTCTATTTGATTGGAGCTAAAACCCCTCGAGGCAAGTTCACACCCTCTGCCATGAGAACGCATGCTGACCTTCATCTCAGATTACGCAGAGCTTGTTCAGCCGCCAGTCTTCAGCTATGGCTTTTTCCTACCGCAGACCATTCTTATCTTCATCATATGCGTTGTGTATAGTGTCTTGAGAGATTCGTGGCAAGTCCTCCTCACAGGCTTGGCCTACTTCATCATCGGCCAGTTCGTCCACAAGTATCAGCTACTCTATGCGATGGAGCATCGCCAGCACTCTACTGGTAGGGGCTGGACGATGATGTGTGATCGCGTCATTTTTGGCGTAGTTCTCTTCCAAATCACCGTCGCTGGGCAGCTGGCATTGAAGAAGGCATTCAAGCGAGCCATCTTGGTAACGCCTCTTATCATCGGTACTCTGTGGTTCTTCTTTGTCTTTGCGCGGTCATACCGACCGTTGATGAAGTTCATCGCTCTACGAAGTCTACGAGATTCCGGGCAGTCTGACTTGGGACGTGGTGTCCAAGAAGATGCTGTCGCGTCTGGACAGGGGAGAAGACGCGCGGCAGGACGGCTCACTCTAGACGAAGCCCGAGAGCGAGGCTTGCGTTTTGAAAGCCCCAGCCTGGTGATGCCGTAAGTGAAAACCGCATCATGGCTCACTAGAGAAAACTAACTTGTGTCTACAGTCTGACCGATGTGTGGCTCTCCCACAAACACAGCGACGTGAGGTCCCAGAGCGGCTCGGCGTCGCAAAGTGTAGATGGCGACTGGTCTGCGTGAGTAGGCCATCGTACCTTCTATTGATGTTGTGCACACAGCACTTTCTTAGCTCACTGTCGCTCTTGCATCATTCGTCTTGCGGTCTTTCTTTCTAGCTTGATACCCTGCTACGCAATACGACTATGTTATCAGTCCACCAATCCCCACCTTTTGCATCTTGACAATACCTCCGTTTTTGGCCACAGAAATTATTTTCTTTCATTCGCCCAACCATCATGGATATGCTGACGCTGACACTCATTATCTCCATTTCGTGTTGACAATTTGGTATGTATTGATTGGTGTGATGAGACCGGTCTTCTTACGCAACGGCCTTTCTCTGGTACGCTATTGAACGACCGCAACAGGATATCACCAAATTCTGTCACCAGGTCGTGGAAAACTTTAGTTATCTGCCGCGTTATTTATTCCGGATCTATACGAATTCCGCTCACGTTGAATTCTCCACAGGTCGCTGATGCAAACCCACGAATACTCCATGGACATAGGTCTATTCGACTGCCGACCTGAAAATCACGCGAAGACATTCTCTAACACATTCCTCCTATACTGATACACGGTTGCTTCACAAAACAACAGAGAACACTAGAAAGTATACCAACACAAGGGCACTATCGAGCCGAGCAGCCGAGCCAGAAAGGTGCATTCTTACAGATTGACGATAGTCCTTGCAGTCACACTACAGCGGGAGCGGATACACGCAGCCTTCACAGACGACGAGTATTTCTAGACTCCGTTCCTAGATTAGGCTTAGCAAACAGAAGATCAGCCATACCAACACGATGTCATCGGACAGCAACTTTCTTGAGGGTAGCGGCACCTGCCCGAAATCCGGCTCCACCAGCCAAAGCTCTGAAAACAAGTCGTCAAATCTCGAAGTTCCCGATAACAAAACACGTCACGGGATTTCGGCTGCCCAACAGGTCCCAGTGGAGGTGTTGCAACAAATTTACCAATCGCTCAAACCAAAGGACTTCAACTCTGCTCGCCATACTTGCCGAGGCTGGATGCGAGGAAGCCTAGACGAACAACTGCTTCTCTCGATGTTGAGCAGGATTGGATGGACGTGTTGGGACTATGAAACACAAAGACAAAAGGGGGCATGGTCACTCAGTAAAAGCCTTGCACGAGAGTGTGCACTTTCGTCCGACTGGACGGGCAACGGAGTGGACAAGATACCGCTTTTCACGGAAACGTCGAATATAAACTTCTCGGAACTGGATCTGAAGCATGGCTTTCGTAGTCGACAAAGTGGCCTGGTCTTGATCACGAGTATCTGTGGCGACTACCTACTCGCTGCGAGGGATAGACGTATATTCGTCTACAGGCTCCGAAGCCACTCTCTTGCTCCAGTGACGAGCATCGTCTGCCCGCGCAGGGTGCTTTCAATGAGCATGGACGGATCTTCAGGTCGACCTGTCGTTGCTGCTCTCCTCGAAGAGAGAATGGGCCTCGTTTGCGAGCTTCGATGTGGCGAGGTCGGGGACGAAAGCGCGGTTGATTCCAACGGGAACGACGACGAAGGAAATACGGTCGAGTCCTCTCCCAGTACCAACAGTGATGACGGATCCCAAGGCATTCTTCATCTTGGTAGAGATATGGTAGAGTCGTTCTTTGAAATCAATTTGCGTTCGGACAACGGTAGCGCTCGCATCCGAGGACTCTGGAACAACGAAAGGCACGATTCCAACCTCATCTACCAGACATGGCCTCTGAAGATTCGAGGGATTCTGAAGGATTCAACCACCGAAACGTGTACTCGGCGCCTCCGCGTTGAAAACAGCAAATGCACCATCTACCGCCGTTTGTGCTTACAGGACGACCCTCCGCGAAGCGTGTCCATCTGTCCGGACCATCGCTGTGTGGCATTTGGAAGTTCTTGTGGGGTGGAATTGCATTGGGTCGACGCTGCGACGGGGCAGAACCTGTGCCGTTGGTTCACGCTGACACTTCCGAGTGACCATGTGCATTTCATTCAACCGCGTTTGGGCTTTGAGTCGGCTTGGAAGCTTAGACTGACATCGAGTGCGACACCTATCCCGAGTCGTACATATCTTGGGGGTCGCATAGTATCCGCCCACAGACTCTGCAGCGACACGAGATCGGTGGAGCACGACCACTACCACGCGGTGCCACTGAGTGATGGCCATCACATACTCTTCCTCGATCCCGTCACCAAGGTGCTGACGCTGGGTTGCGACGAAAAGACGGGCGGATCCGTGAAACTGGCGCGCAAGATGCAGCTGATTCCTCCGTACAAATCCGCCATGCCGAGCGTTTACACGTCAGCATTCGACATGAGCTGGGGCGCGCGGATTGTAGCGGCGTATGGGGACACGATCACGTTGTACAACGTTCCGCCCGACGTTCTCGATTTCTCCTGCTTCGAGCACGAGACGGCAACTTCATGTCGGTCGATCATCTTGGGGCGGCAGGCCAGACGCGAGTGGCTCGAGTGGCGCGACGACGATTCGGAAAAGGACAGCCTCTGGCCACTTGCTTTCCGGGGAACTGAAGTTGGGAAGCTGGAAGGTGTGTGCGCGTTAGCTGTCCAGAGCGTACCAGGTGTTACCGTGTGGGCGTTCTCGAGGACTGCACAGTGTAAGAGTTGGCGGGCTGGCGGGTGTGATGGAGCTGCGGAGAGAGAGGAAGGGTTCGTCTGCCGCAGCGGGTTTGTTCACGATGTGTACGACAAGCATGACGAGGGCCATGGCCAAAGCAGCCAACGGGCTACCATGGCGGACACGAGGGGGGGCGCGTCTGGGGAGTTAAGATGGTTGCCGAGGGCACTGGCGGCGGAGAAGGACGGGGCAGTCGAGGAAGTCGATGTGCGTGGCTACTTGGATGCGTGGTACAACGAGGACGGCGACGTGGTGACATGTGGGAAGGCTGAGCACGAGGAGGAGAGTGAGAGCGAGTTTGGGTACAACGATGGGGCTGTCTGGTCCGAGGATGAGCAAAGGGAGTGAGGTGAGATGAGACGGTTGACTAGGCAGTCGACTAGACCACCTATTAGACTGCGAACCTAGTGGCTACTTTGACGTACGGGACGGGTACCTAACTAACGATGCATTCTTCTGTATACGAAGTCGAGTGATGGACTAGAGAGAATGACCATGTAGAGCTAAGCAAGCGCTGCTGCAGACTGGCTGGTTCGACTAGCTATTATTAGCAAGCATACTGGCTGGTTCACCACAGTAAACTACGAAGCACAGAGAATCTATCCTAAACAACAGAATAAATTGCATCAAGGAGCAAGCAATCAAGCAAGTCGTCAATCAGCATCCCCGCTACCTACCTACCTTACCCCGGCCCCGCTCCAGCAAGCGTAAATCTCACTCATACCTAGGTATTTCCCGTAGGACAAACAAACAACCTGCACGAAACGGGCAACCCACGTTGGAAGGGGGGAACCGATTGGCTGGACTAGTATTTTTTCTTGCAGCGCGGAATCCTGCTTTTTGCGTAACGTGCGGGAACGATGTGCGTGCGTGTGTCTTGATTTTTTTTCTCTCACTCTCTCTGATCCCTTTGCTTTCAGCCCGGCCCAGCCCCGGGCGGGCGGGCATGGGTTGTAGCCTGTTTGAGGTTGAGGCGGGCAGGGAGCAGGGGAGAGGGAGATTTGCATCAGGCGAGGCGCCGGGTGGCGTCTGTCTGTCTGTGACGGAGGCACGGAGGCAGGGAGGGAGGGAGGGATTAGCGGCGGGCTACCCGAGGAGAAGGGAAGGAAGAGTGAGCATGCAGTGTGCAGTGCAGCGTGCAGTGTGCAGCTGAGGACCAGTTGCGGCGAGGGTCGGTAATGAGGTGGGCGTCGACACGAGCGAGGGCTCATGGGGGGGTGCTATTTCTGGCGGGTGAGCAGGCTGGGCAGGAGCAAAACGGAAGTGGATGATGTGGACGATGTGGGTGATGTGCATGTGCATGTGGGTGCAATGCATGGAACAGGAAGGACGTGGAGGGTGGGTAGGCTGGATAGGGTCGAGTGAATACGGGCGTGGGTGGGACGGTGTTGGGCATGGAATGGTGGTTGGCGCAACAGGCGTGTCAGGGGAGAGCCGACGGGGGCGCTAGAGACGGATTGGGTTAGGCCGGGGCGACGGGATCGAGCGAGGCTCCGATGGCATTGACGACGACGATGACGGCGGCATGTATAACGATATTGTATATGTTATTAGGCATCGTTATTATTAGCAGACGATGGCAGATGGCTAGCCAGGGCAGAGCAGAACAGGGCAACAGGCGACGGGCGACGATCGAAGGCTAGGTAGGTTGGTGTCGGGGTAAAGGTGGATCTGCGTGGCTAGGCGAGAGGCTCCAGAGAGAGGGTGACGAGGCTGACGGGGATCGACGTGGGACGGCGTGCGGTGGTGCAGCGGGTATGATTACGCGTTGTGTGGGCAACCCAAAGATGCAGCAGGCTGGGCGGGCGGGGAGCACGCATGCAGCGCCGGCGGCCGACGAAGACGAGCAGCGAGACAAAGAGGAGGCGTGGTTGCCGTGGTTGCTGTCGTCAACAAGAACAAGGCTGGCTGGCCGCCGTGGTGGTGGGGCCGCGCTGCCAATAGCTCGACAGCGCTATGGCTCCTTGGCTCAACCGACATGGGATGAAAAGGACATGAAAAGGGAAGCCAGAGTGGCCGTGCGCCGCGTGCGACGGACGAATCGAACGTGCAGGCTGGGCACGAGCAGCGCTTCGCAGGACATGTAGTGTCGACGGGTTGAGGTGGGCGAGAGGTGGGTAGGCTGGGGTGGGTGATAGCAGTGGGTAGTAGTAATAGTGGATGGGTGGGTAGGGGTTGAGATCTGCTTGCTATGTTTGGAGCATGTTTGGAGCCGCCGAGCTCCACACTCGCATGCTCTGATATCTCTGGCATGGCTGAATGCTCACAACTCATGGCCAAGACTGGAGCCATAGGTAGAGGGACAGATGGCTGGCGGATGGCTGATGGATGGCTGGAGGGTGGGTGGCTGAGGGGTGGCTGACAGCATGTTGCTCAACGCGTGGCCGCCTCTGTCTAGGAAATCTTTGTCCACCCTTCTGTGTCATACACGGCAATACCTACACATCTACTCTGCATAGCAACCTCTGTATAGCCATAGCACCCCCCGCCGCTGACTCGAGCCGCGATAGCTGCAATCGCCACCGGTTCCTGTTCCTGTTCCTGTTCCTGCTCGTCTGCAGCCGAGTCAGGGCCTCGACGCCGGCCGCGCTAGCCCCTTTTTGCCAGCAGCACATGATTGGCTTATTGGCGCCCGCCGCCACGTCCCCCGTCTCCGTCTCCCTGAACCTGAACCTGAACGAGATTCCGCATCCGCAGCAGCAGCATCACTTTTGTGCGCCCGTCGCGTCGTCACTGCCCGTCATCCTTTCTGCCTCTCCGTCTCGGTCTCGGCCTCTGTCCCTGTCCCTCGCTGCCTCGGCCTCACTCTCCATACCGCCAGCCCTCCGCTGCCAGCCTCTCTCCGTGCTCTCTCGCGTCCGTGTCTGGTAAGTGGTTGTGTTGTTGCGCAGATACCCCTACCCACCCTGGCTCCGCTCTTCTCTCTCGACACGCCCTCTGGCCTGGCCGGCTCGCAGTCACTCGGCTACACCCCGTGTGCTACAGACTGCAGACGTGTGCCCGCCTCTACCATCGTGTACAAGCTGCCACGCCTGTGAGCCTCTGCTCGCCGCGGTTGTTGGGCCGTTGGCATGTGGTTAGCGTCACCCGCACCACATGCGCTGCCTGCTCACCTTTTGCACACCCTGCCCTCTCTCTGCTGAACGCTGAACCCCATCTCCGCCCCCCACGCCGCCGCTGCACCCTCTCTTCTCCCTCGCCGTCCGCCGTGTGCTGTCTTCTCATCCATTGCGGCCTCACTAACGCCCCCGCTCAGACCCTTAGCCTTTCTTTCACTGTCTCGCTCACCCACCCCTCGTACTCACGCCTTCCCTGCCACGCCACCACCACCACTCGGTCCACCTGGCCACGACCACCGTCAGCCAGCCCACTTGCTTCCATTTTCGCTCCTCTCGTTACACCTCACCGCCGACGCTGTACATGCGCAGCAGCCACCGCTCGACGTAGGCCAGCCCGGGCTTCCACCGCCTCCCGCGCCCACCCACATCCACGCACACGTCCTCGCACATCATGGTTAAGCCGGGACTTGGGCTCTTCACAGCCCGTCGCAAGTCGCAGAGCAACGGCCTCGACGACGTTGCCGCTGCCGCTGCCGCCGCCGCGCCCACCAGCCCTGATGTTCCTGCGCCGCCCGCCGACACAGATTCGGGCGGCTTTCGTCTCATGTCCCGCAACGAGGTGGACAAGGCAAACGAGCGCCGCAAGACCATGGAAAAGGAAAAGAGCTCAAAGTTTCCGCGCTTCAGCGGCTTCGGCAGCACAGGCAACAAGGGTCGCCATCACTCGTTTGACGATGAGTCTCCGGGGTCCTCAAAGCGGTAAGTGCCATGGTCAATGCGATGGCGCCGGTCCCCAACTGACTCTTGAATCAGTGACAGCAAATCGAGCAGTGGGACTCAATTTTCCTCGTCGCGCCCCTACATCAATGGCCAGCATGGATCAACCTCGACCCTGCCGTCTTCCACCGATACTGGCTCCGACGACAACCTCTTTGCCAACGTCGCCCGCCCCCAGCTCCCTCAGCACACAAACTCTTCCCCTGGCTCGTATTTCGGCCTGAAAAAGACCCTCCCTGCACTACCCAAAACTAGCTCAGGGGCCCCGCCCAAGGACAACACAATGGCCTTTGGGAAACGCGACCGTGCCATGACAGCCTCGAGCTATGCCAGCACCGCCATCCCGCCCAAGCTCGACAGTGATCTGAACTTTGGCGACTCGTCATTCGACGACATGTTCAGCGGCATCTCTCGCAAGGAGTCCCCCGAGCTTACCAGGGAACCTGCAGGCCGCTCGCTGCTTGCGGAAAAGCGCACATTCCACGCGGAGCCCATCAAGATCCACTCGGAACTTCACGTTGAGCCCGCCCTGGCCAGCTGGGATAGCCGCAATTCCGCCGACAACCTCATGGCGTCGCCCCTCACCGACGACGAATCGCCGCCGCCTCCTCCACCTCCACACAAGTACTCCAACTACGCTCCCCTTGCTCTTGACAGCCCCGGTCTCCACCAGCCTTCCACCTTCTCGGTCCCCGCTGCACGCAAGCCCTCCATGACTGAAAAAGAGAAGCCCTACCGCGAAAGCTCCCCCGAGCCAGCCGCTACCTCCGTCTCCTCTTCCTCCGCAAACTCGTTCCAGACACCTCTCTCGTCGCGCTCCGCCTCCACCACGGCCACGCCCAAGGCTACCTTGCCGCCCGCGGCCATTGCCTACGATGACGACGACGACGATAACCTCTTCGCGCCGCCCCCACCCAAGCCTACAGCTCACGCTCAGCCACCCGCACCGAAGCCCAAGGCTCCTGTTGCCAAACCTCTTGCCGGAGATGCGGCCGGCTCGCGCGTCATGACACAGGCAGAGTTTCGCGAATACCAGAAGCGGCAGATGTCGCAGCCTCACGTCGACGACAGCTCAGAGGACGAAGACTACGATGACGAGGAGGAGGCGATTCGCATGCGAGAGGAGCAGGAGGTCTTGCGGCGCAAGAACCAGCAGATGCACTTTGCAAGAGAGGCCATGCGCCGCTCGACAACGGCCCCAGGCAACCTGACCAGGCCCGAGAGTATGGCCGACAGTCTTGGACAGGGCTTCCCCTCAGAAACCTCTATGAAGGCAGACGAGTGGGAGGACGAGGACATTCCTCTTGGTATTCTTGCACAGCACGGCTTCCCCAGCCAAACACGCAACCGTTTCCCAAGCCAGCCCACCAACAACATCCCCTCGTACTTCCCAGACCGTCCTTCTTCTGCTGGACCAGCCACCAACCGTGAATCCCACGCAAACCTCCCCGCCTTTGCGAGGAATCTACCAGCGGACCCGCACAGCTCCTTCATCGGTGGTGGATTGGTGCAGCATGCAAACCGAGAGTCGCTGGGCTTCAACAACTTCCCCCGTGGCCCAGCATCCGTTGCTGGCGATGCCATGGGTGGAAGCATGGCTGGCCCGGCTCCGCTCATGTACCAGGACGCTGGCATGTCGCAGCCATCTCTGGTGGACCAGATTCAGATGCGTGACATGACCAAGAAGAAGTACATGGGTGGTGGTTCAAACAAGAAGGCTCCTCCTCAGGAGGGTCCCTTCACTGGATTGCTGGGGAACCAGATGAACAGCAACGGACAGATGCAGCAGCAGACACGCATGTCGATGATGAACCCCATGATGGGTATGGGCGGCCAGATGCCGATGATGGGCATGGGCATGGGCCAGATGGGATATGGCATGCCGCAGCAAAACGACTTCATGCAGATGCAGCAGTTCCAGCAGATGCAACAGATGTACGCAATGCAGCAGATGCAATTCCAGATGCAGCAAATGCAGCAGCAGCAGCCGCAGGACCCCCGGATGTCGATGGCCCAAGATCCTCGTATGTCAATGGCTCAGGATCCTCGTATGTCAATGGCCCAGGACCCTCGCATGTCAATGGCATTCGGCAACAACATGGGTGGCAACAACATGGGTGGCAACGGTATGATGGGAGGCGGTGGTTTCCTCAACGTACCAGGCATGCAGAGTGCACAGAACCGGCCCATGTCGTACATGTCCATGGGTGCAAATCAGCAGCGGCCGTACTCGACGGCTATGGGTCCCGGGACTGGCTACACACCCTCGATCGCGCCGTCTGAGCGCTCCAACGTCGGTCTTTCGGCACGGTACAGACCAGTCGCCAACCACTCGGACGCAATCTCGAACGGCACTTCAATGACGCTGCAGGCGACGAGCGGTGGTGCCAACCAGAACAAGAACGGTGCCATCAAGGGCATACTCAAGAAGGGCGCGCAGCCCAGTGTACCCGAGAGCGCCGACGACGAGGACTGGGGTATGATGGCGGCGCGCAAGAAGAAGTTTGCTGACGCGGGCAAAGAGAACAACAGCTCGGGGCTTGAAGACCTCACGCGCGGGCTCAACATCTAGCATCCGCGGAACCGACATAGATGTGGGCTTGGCCCGACTCGACATAGACGGGAGTTTTGCATGGTCTGAATGCACGCAGCGGCGAAGTGATCAAGACGTCTTGGAGCGAATGCGAATTTACACGAAACGACACGGCGTGGTTAAGTCATGTTTTGACGCCATGAAGAGGCGACCAGGAGCAGTTCAGGAAGCGATCGATTACACAGTCAGGACAGGCGCAGCATTTGTCGGCGTTTTTATTTTGGTTCCATCTTTCACCTTGATATTTTTTTTGTCATCTTCTTCATATCAGTTTGCATCTTTTGTGTAAACCCCTCCTTGTCCTGTCCTTGCTCGCTCCCTCCCACTCCTCTCTGTTTTGCTATTTCCGAAGCACTTTTTCATCTTTTTTTTATTATTTAAAAATAATGGTTTGGCTTGGTTTGGTTTGATTTGACAGGCATGAGCGACTACCCACTCATTGTTATCGTTTACCGTATCGTACCACTCCGTACCGTATCGCACCGTATCGTACCGTATTTTTGGTTTGGTTTGGCCCGGCTTGGCTCGTGTGGCGTAGCTGCAATACCTGGGAGAAGGGAAAAGAGTGCATAAAGAGAGGCTGAGGCTGGGTTATTGGAGTGAGGGAGGAACCTGATAGAAATCAGGTAGTGGGTAATCTAAACAAATGTATGCATGCATGGGTGATGGAAGGACAGAGTGGGATGAGGTGAATTTCGCTGTAATTATAATCTACATGTCTTGACCTCGCTCACTCACTCTGGTTGATCTCAGTCTCGTCCCATGGCACATTCTTTGGTATGTTGAAGATGGTGAACGGTATGACATGACATTTGGAAAAAAGCGAGGCGCCGTCATGCCCATGCAATCCCCACTCCATCTCCGTCTCTCCTAATCCGCAATCCGCCCGCGCTATATACAATCCCCACCCAACGCCCAAACGCCACGCATGCATCAAGCCCCCCCTCCTCTCTCTCTCTCTCTCTCTCTCTCTCTGACCCCCGCTACCTGGGCGCCGCACCCTCGCGCCCCAGCAGCTCGCGGGCCGCGGCAATCTCGGCCTCGTCGTACCCCGAGGCGCCCTTTTTCCGCGCCGTGAAATCGCGCACCATGGCCGCGAGCTGCGTTGTGGCGAGCTCGTCGAGCTTCTGCACCGTCGACAGGGACGGGATGGGGACGTTGTTGTCGTCGTCGGTGTCCTGGGAGCGCTTGGACGATGACGACGAGTTTGTCGAGGACGAGGAGAGGAGGGGGAGTAGGACGCGCACGAGCAGCTTGATGCCGTAGTAGCCGCGCAGGTACGAGTCGTTGAGCTCGACGGCGCGGCAGAAGTGCTTCAGGGCGAGGGCGAGCGAGGCGAGGTGCGGGGGCTGCGAGGATGCTGTAGAGAGGTAGTGTAGGGTTGCGATGTGTGCGTGGGCCTGTGGGGGGCGGTGTGTTAGTGTCGCTGTTGTGATGGAGGGTGTGTGGACTACTACGTACACTCCACGCATTCGGCATGATGAGCAGCACCTCTTCGGCGCAGTAGATGGCCTGGCCCCAGGCGGCCTGGGTGGCATACAGCTCGCTGGCCTCGGCCCAGGCCTCGACGTCTGTGGGGCTGTTCTGCAGTAGGACGGTAATGGCCGTGATGGCGTCGGGGATGCGGCCGAGACTCTTGAGGACCGCGACACGGCGCTTTCGCACGCTCATGTTGGTCGGGTCCTCGCGCAGAATCCTCTCGTATCCCTCAAACACCTGCTCAAGCTGCTCGGGCGTCTGCGCCACCGACTCGTTGTAGATGCCGCGCAGAGCCACGATGCGCTCGTTGGTCGCGCCGAAGCGGGCCTCGAGCCGCGCGAGGAGTTGCTGGGCAGCGGCATCGTCGCCTGTACGCAGCGCCGCGAGCAACAGGTTCTCGTGGATGGCCCACGACTCTGGTGTTTCGCGCGAGAGGAGCAGCGACAGCGGCCATGGGAGCGACGACGTGGGCGACGAGGCGAGGATGCGCGGGGCTTTTTGCGAAAGGGCGAGGGCCGTCTGCGGAGGGATGAGCGAGGGCGGCGAGAGGAGGTTTGCGGTTGCCATTGTGGGTGGTTGCGGGGACGGTCGTCGAGTGGGTGGAGTGGAGTCTGGGGATGCATGTGGATGCATGGTCAAGCTCCCCGGCGCGTCGGCGAAACTGGGCTCCCGCCGCCGCGGCATCACCGCCCGCCTACTACCGCTACTGCTACCGCTACCTACTACTACCTGACCTACTTACATACTGTATATACGTATCGACGCCCCGACGCCCCGCGCCCGACAGCTCCCGCCGCTGTCTGCTGTGCGCGTCCAGCCCTCGCCGTCCCACTCGTCTGCTCCATGCCTGCCCCCGCCCAATGACGCCCCGCGAGCCAACTCTCCTCCGCCAGCCGACCCCTCCTCTCCGTCTTCTCCGTCTCCGCCGCCCGACCTCTCTCTCCCCGGCGCCCGGCGCCTACGACTACGCCTGAGCCGTCGCCATGTTTGAAAAATCCCTCTACGACCTGATCCGCGGCCTGCGCAACCACAAGGGCTCGGAGAAGGAATACATCACCGACAGCATTCGCGAGTGCCGCAACGAGATCCGCTCCAATGACATGGACCTTAAGTCGACGGCCCTGATGAAGCTGACGTACCTCGAGATGTTCGGCCACGACATGTCCTGGGCCAGCTTCAACGTCCTCGAGGTCATGTCGAGCCCCAACTTCCGCCACAAACGCACCGGATACCTCGCCGCCGTCCAGAGCTTCCGCCGCGACACAGAGGTCCTCGTCCTCGCAGAGAACCAGCTCAAGAAGGACATCATGCTGCCTCAGCCTCCCTTTATTTCGCTCCCCCTCGGCGCCATCCCTCACGTCGTCAACCCTACAATGGCAAACTCGCTGCTCTCCGACCTTATCCCCCGCCTGACGCACTCGCACCCTCACATCCGCAAGAAGACTGTCGTCACCCTATACCGTCTTGCGCTTGTCTACCCGGACACGCTGCGCCCGGCCTGGCCCAAGATCAAGGAGCGTCTGCTCGACGAAGACGAGGATCCCAGCGTCACAGCTGCCATTGTCAACGTTGTCTGCGAGCTGGGCTGGCGGCGGCCGCAGGACTTTCTACCCCTGGCGCCTAGGCTCTTCGACCTGTTAGTGCAAGGGGGCAACAACTGGATGGCTATCAAGCTGATTAAACTTGTACGTATTCAACGCCGTCGAGCACGACACGGCCGTGTTTCGTCATGTAGTCAAAGCTAACATTGGCAGTTCGCGACCCTCACTCCACTAGAACCCCGTCTGATAAAGAAGCTACTCCCTCCGCTGACTAAGATCATCCGCGAGACGTCAGCCATGTCGTTGCTGTACGAATGCATCAGCGGCATCATCCAAGGCGGCATTTTGGAAGCCGTCGAGGGCACCGCAGAGGGTGAAGACGTAGCGAAGCTGTGCGTTGGCAAACTCCGGGGCATGATGGTCATAGAAGGCGACTCCAACTGTAAGCTCACTGTCAAATCAATCAAATTGCAACAAGACCGTCTCATCAGCCGCAGTAAAATATGTCGCCCTGCTTGCCTTTGACAAGATTGTCCGCTCACACCCCTACCTCGTCGGCCAGCAGCAAGACGTGATAATGGAATGCATCGACGACCCAGACATTTCCATTCGAACGCGCGCCCTCGATCTCGTCGTCGGCATGGTCAACCCAGACAACCTGACGGCCATTGTTGGACGCCTCATGCGCCAGCTGCGCAACGCACCTCTCGCCAATGCTGCAGACAGGCCAGAAAACGACCGGGCACGGAACACAGGAGTCGTACCGTATGCTGCATCGGACGATGAGGATGCAGAAGAGACACTGAAGCAGCACGAGCAAAAGTCGGACCAGTCACCGCCGCTGCCCGACGACTACCGTGTCAGCGTCATCAGACGGATACTCGACATGTGCTCGCGCGACACGTACAGCAATGTGACCGACTTTGAGTGGTACATTGACGTGCTGACACAGCTCGTGCGTGTGTCGCCAGCAACCAAGAGCACGTCAGCAGCAGACGGCGACGAAGACACAGACGACCAGCCAGATGACATTGGCGCTGGAATCGGACACGAGCTGCAGAACGTGGCTGTGCGCGTCAAGAGCGTGCGCCCTGAAGCCATCGACGCAGCCCGGTCGCTAGTCCTCGTCGACCAGCGCGACCAGATGTTCCCTGCCTCTGGCAACGGTGGCCAGGGCGTGCTCGAGTATGCAGGCTGGATGGTGGGCGAATACGCAAACTACCTCTCCCAGCCTGAGCCCGTCATGACGTCGCTCTTGCACCCGACGTCGCTCCACCTGCCGTCCAAAACACTCGCTGTGTACCTACAGGCGATTCCCAAGGTCTTCTCTAGCATGGCGGGCAACGAGCAGGTGTCCTGGACGCCAGAGCGCAAGACTCTCATGTCGCTCCTCATGGCGCGTATCATCCACTTCCTCGAGCCCCTGTCCACGCACCCCAGCTTAGAGGTCCAGGAGCGCGCAGTCGAGTACCTGGAGCTCATGCGCTTGGCGGCTGAAGCTGCCTCTGCCACGGCAGCCGGCGTAGACCAGAGCGAGTTTACCGACCCGCCTCTGCTCCTCACCCAAGCCATACCCGCGCTGTTTGCCGGCGCAGAGCTGAATCCCGTCGCCCCCGGTGCACAGCGGAGAGTGCCGGTACCTGATGACCTCGACCTCGATACACCCATCAACACAAACCTGCATTTCCTGCTCTCACAGGCCGACCTCGAGGGTATCGAGGCAGACGAAGACGACGTCTTTGCTGCATACAGCGAGCCTGCTGCCGCTT
Organism: Neoascochyta sp. HWLR27; assembly: GCA_019775935.1. NCBI lineage: Eukaryota > Fungi > Ascomycota > Dothideomycetes > Pleosporales > Didymellaceae > Neoascochyta > Neoascochyta sp. HWLR27. The sequence continues at coordinate 140,921 of WODD01000271.1, forward strand.
ATACCGAGACAACAGCAGCCTCAGCCCCAGCAGCCGACCGCCTGGATGCACCGCACAAGGAGCCTGCCCCGTACCAAGATGCCGTCGAAGAGGAATACCTCGACGCCGACATTCTCGCGCGGCGCAAAGCCGACCGCCGTGAACGCTACAAAGACGACCCGTTCTACATCGATGCCGATGCAGGCAGCGGCGCCGTCACCCCGCTCAGCCGCATCGTACGCGATTCAAACTCCAAAGACAAAGACACCGATCTCGACATCGACTCCATCCCCATCATGGATCTCGAACTCGGCGGCACTACTGACATGGCTCCGCGCGCCCGCAGCCCACGCAAGCCCACGCGTCGCGTCGAAATCATGGGCGACGAGACGCTTGGAGGCGATTCGCCGGATTCTGCTCGCGAAGACATTATTGTGCCGCGCAGCCGCGCCAAGAAGTCGCTGCTGCAGGTTGATAGCTCGGGGCTCGGGGCGCTGTCGCTCGACGACGACGACAACAGCAGCGATCGCAAGCTGACGGCGTTTGAGATGCAGCGCAAGGAGCTCGAAGAGGCGGAGATGAAGCGCGCGCTTGAGGCGGTCGAGCGGTTGAGGCTCGAGATGCAGCGCGCGAGTGAGCGTGTGGCGGTTGGGCCCGAGACGGCCGTGCGGAAGAAGAAGAAGAAGGTGCGGAAGGTTGTTGTTGAAGGTGATGGCGGGGAGAATGCGGGAGAGGTGATGGCTCAGGGCGGTGAGGAGGCTGCTCCTGTTGCGCCTAAGAAGAAAAAGAAGAAGGCCAAGCCTGTAGAGGGGACTGAGGGTGGAGGGGAAGCAGGGGCCGGAGCTGTGGCTGAGCCAGAGAAAAAGAAGAAGAAAAAGAAGAGAGTCGTTGTGCTCGACGACTAGTCTGGCAACATAGCACATACCATACCTAGGGTACAATATACCTGGAAGACGCAGTTCTTGGTTCTCTCTCATTGCTCAACGTTTTCACCCCATCATGACGATGACAACATGCAGCCAGCCATCCAGGTAAGCAGCCGTGCGCACCAGGTCGTCAACATCGGTGCCCAGCGGCACAACGGCGCCGTGCAAGATGGCCTGTGCGAGGAGCGGACTGCGCCGGCTGGGAAACAGCGAGGGCAGCATCGTGTTCAGCGCGGTACCGAGCGTTTGTGGTTGGCCTGGTGTGTGGTAATGTCAGCGTATGGGTAATTCTACGAGTAAAAAAGACGGGAACATACGACTCCCGAGCTTCATAGGCACAAGACCCTGCAAAACCCTCAAGCTCGCCGGCGCCTCAGCCTCCTCATCGACACTCCCCTTGGCATGGGGCAGGTACAGTCTCAGCGGCAGATTGCGCAGCGCGGCGCCCTGGGGATTCAGCAGCTTGGCATTGACGGGCGCGAACAGGGCCAGGTTGTGCGTGCGCACGCCGTCCCAGAGCTGCGTCGAGTCCTTTTCGCTCAGAAACATGACCGTCTTTGCGGTGCCGGTGCGCAGGTAGTCGGCTTCCTTGACGGCGTTGCGGAAGAGATCGTGCAGTGTCTTGTCTTGCGGATCGAGACGCATCAGCGAGGGCGGGTAGTCGGAGAAGTGCGCCGTGAGGGTCCAGGGGAGGATGCCGGCGTCGTCGTTGTTGTCGTCGCCGTCGCGGGGGGTCGTCTTGTCGGCATCGTCGCCGTCGTGTGTGGGGTCTGCGCCCGCGTAGAGATCGTACAGCAGGCCCAGCGGGAAGTGCCAGCGCAGAGGCACGCCTTGGTAGGAGAACCAGAGGTGGGTCGGGGGCACGTCGGGGTAGACGAGGGAGCGGGCGAAGAAGGCGTGCAGCCTGTCGAGCAGCAGGCCGAGGTACGAGAGGCGCGGGAACTGGATGAGGTACGGCGTGCTTGCGTCGTAGGTTGCGCAGTCGGACGGGTGCAGTTGGATGCGCAGCGGGATGCTGCCGTTCCAGACGCGGGTGCGCACGCGCTGGGCGACGTCTGGGGAGCTCATATGTGGCGGTGGTTGTAGATAGCTGGAGCTGGAGCTGTAGCTGTAACTAGGTAGAGATGGCGCGGGGTTCCCGGGCAGTTAGAAGGAGTTAGCGAGCAGCAGGAAGCGGGGCGCGTCGCTGTGCCGTCCATGTCCATGCCCATGTCCGCGGCCATGCAGCAGAACATATAAACGCTCTTTGGCCCTGCCCTCCGTATCCTGTTGCCTCGACCACCTCCAGACGATTCGAATGGACGTGTTTACGAGTCAGCACCTCTTCACCTCCCCGCTTCATCGACACCAATGAGCATGGACACGACCACGACCACGGTCCTCTCCCGCAAGCGCTCGCGCCTCTCCCCCGGCCTCGACGATGACGATGGCGACGATGCCCTGAAGAAGTCGCGCACGCAGTGCGAGCTCGACGAGCTCGATGTCATCAGCCCGCCCGACGCTTGGCGCGTTGATGTCGATGCGCTTCTTGGCCAGCGCACATGGCCTCGGTACCGCAAAGGCCGCTCGACAATCGTCGTTTGCGTCCAAGGGAACATGCAGCTGCACCATCAGCTGCTGAGGTAGGTATTTGGAGCATGTACCTTGTTCTAATAGTTGGGAAAGAGGAGAGCCAAACCAACGCATGCTGACGCTACTTGCAGCGCTGCTCTGCCAGAGCTCCACACGCTCGCTCCTACACTGCAGGCCCTGGTCCTCTGCCACGATCCCACCGCACGCCCGGTTTCATCCTCCGAGCTGCCCTGTGTTGGCGCTCTTACGCCCTCGGGCAACCACTTTGTCCGTCTGGGCCTGCTGCATCCGCTCGGTGGGGGCACAACACCCTTGGATGCATTGGCAGTTGTGGATCGTTCAGGACGCAGGAGGTTGGTTCTGCCGTTTGGGTGGGGTGCAGGGAAGCATGTGGATACGCCTGCAGGGCGGAGCATACAGGCACGGCTGATGGGGTTGCTGAGGCACTGTGTCGAGGTGTTGGAGGCGGAGGCGGAAGCGGAAGTGGAGACATGAAGCCGAGACGAGTGGCTGGCGAAGACATGATACCCATGCAGCTTGTCTGTATACCTACACAATGACGCACGCGTGCAACAAGACGTGGTCTCACGCATCACGAACAGAGCGCCGACAGTGTGGAATTATTTGTTTCAATTGACCATCTTAGGGAGTATTCATAATCTCATAACTAGTCTCGTGAACATCATCGTGCTCAACCAAGCCTGGTCTCCTTGTCCTTGATGGGGATGTCAGAGCCAGTCGTCGACTTGTACTGGCCGCGGATGAAGTCGGAGATCTGCTCGTCCTTGGCCTGTTCGACAGCCGACTGCAATCGTGTTAGCACTGCACAGCCCAAGGGCGAGACATATGGCAGCTTACCTCGTTGTCCTGAGCGCCCTGGCCGAGGAACTTCTCCTGAACGAAGTCGACACCTGTGTTTCGTCAGTACTTGGCATGCAGCTGGCAGAGTGACGAGTAGTATGTACCCTTGTCGAGGTAGTCCTCGTTCTTCTCGCTCTCGCGGCCTCCGCCAGCAGCAGAGTTCAGCTTGTCGCCGATGCCACCGAGGAAGCCACCGCCTTGCTGCTGCTCGCCGCCCGACGACGACGACTGCTGGGGCGCGGCCTGGCCGTTGTTGTTGTTGCCGCCGGTGAATTTGTTGACAAAGTCCATGGTTGGTATTGTAGGGGGAGGTATGAAAGTAGAAGAGGGTGAGTGAGGATTGGGAGTAGATAAAGGACTGAGCAGACGGGAGAGAGGAGGGGCTTTATAACCACCTGAGGGACGGGCTAGCTATGCTGCGCCTTCAGACCAACAAAGCGTTGGCTGTCACTGCCCAGTGCCAGCGCCAGTGCCAGACGCGGACAAACAGGATCCAGATGCTTGCACAAGCCTGATGTGCAGTAGCGCAGAGATACCGGCGCTACCTATGCAGTGCGGGATATTCTTGTGCCTGGACGTCTGGATGCCTAGACGCTGCTCCCCCGCTGCTGGCTACGTCATCCAGATGGTCCCTTGCTAGCGCTGGTGCCCCGCGCCCACCGACTACGGTCCCACCATGTCATGCAGGGCTGGGCCTAGCAAACTTCGCTTCCAATTGATTGACATTGACACTTCTCTTGTCTTGAGACAGCCACCTCGGTACTCTTTGTTCTGCTCGACCCCGCGCCAATAATATCTCGAGACGGCTCCTCCTGCCATGATACCCATCACCATCATAACCGGCTTCTTGGGCTCGGGCAAAACCAGTACGTCTCCAGCCTAACTCACCCTGCCCCTCCCGACTCTCCGACCCCTACTCACCGCCGCAGCCCTCATCCTCAACCTCATCTCCCAGCTGCCTGCAACCTACAAACTCGCTTTACTTAAGAATGAGTACGGCGACGTCGCCGTCGACAGCCAGCTCGCTACCTCACGCGCCATCTCCGGCGTGCAAGAGCTCCTCAATGGCTGCATCTGCTGCAACCTCGTCGGCCAGCTTTCCGATGCTCTCGAGCAGCTGTCCAGCGAAGTTCAGCCCGATCGCATCGTAATCGAGACTTCAGGCTCTGCCTTCCCCGCTACCCTCGCCATGGAGGTCAACCGTCTGAGCCGCGAAACGGGAAAATACGTCCTCGACGGTGTCATGAGTGTCATTGACGTCGAGAACTGGAAGGGCTACGAAGACACCAGCTACACAGCCAAGATCCAGGCGCGCTACACAGATCTCATTGTCCTCAACAAGTGGGAGCTGGTCGACGAGCGACGACTCGAGGACGTCGAGGATCGCGTTCTCGACCTCGACGTCGACCCGCCCATTCCGCGCCAGAAAAGCAGCAAGGGCTGGGTGGATAAGAACATTGTCTTCGGTCTGGATGCTCGTCTCGCAAAGATGGAAGACGGTACAGACGGCACAGACGGTACAGACGGCGCTGCGCCAGCGCATAACCACAATCACAACCACTCCAGTGAAGTCGAGGTTCTGAGCATATCCCTTACCGCCCCATCCAGCGGCGCCTCGATCGACACGGGAAAACTCGCGACCCTGCTCTCATCGCCCACAAAGGATGAAGTCTACCGTATCAAAGGTATCCTCTATGCCTCGTCCCCACCTGCCTGTTCCGACACAGAAATCACACCCGCGGCCCCTGCTGGCCGTGCACGATACATTCTTAACTGGGCGTTTGGACGCTGGACGTTCACAGCCGTTCCCAACACAGACAATGGTGAAGAAGAGCTGCCGCTGCGATTGACGGTCGTCACGGCGCGGTACGAAGCAAACAAGTGGAAGAAAGCAATCGAGACGAGCGGGCTTATTGTCCTAGAAGACGGCGAGGGTATTTTGAGTGTTGAGAGAAAATCGTGAGTGGATAGATTGGTTCCTTTCTTCATTTTGACGGCGAGTGGCATTAGAGGTGGGTGGGCTATACCCAGATGTGTTGTTGCGACCATTTTCCATTAGATCTTTACAGGTTCGATAGAACAACATAGACTGTTCCGCTGAAGCACGTACTATAGCGTAGCATGAAGAAGCCTCGTTCAATATTTGACTGCACCGAGCAAAAAGCCAATGATCAGCATGTGGAGATCCAGGTTCTTGGATCTTCGGCAGCATATCGGCTCCAGGGTCTGATTGGCGTGCACCCGCGAATGTCGGGAGCCTTATCATGACGCTTTCCCCACCTTGTCAGGGCAACGTGCGACAACCAGTACCACTGGAGTACATCGTCGCAGCAGCATTGGCGGAGAGCTTAAGCTGGACTGTCCTGCAAGCCCTCAGTTGAAAGCGTAGTGCTTGCAAGTTTGAACACCCTACTTCTTCGCCAGCACGAGACGCCCCAGCAAGCATCCCGCCTAGGCTTTCCGCCGTATTGCCACAGTCATCCAGGACGCCGTGCCGATTTCTTTGTCCAGCCGTTCCATTTTAACCCGCATGTACCCAGGCTGGCTCCCACGCTTTGCTGTGCGCAATGCCTCGTCCCAAGAAGCCGGGCGTTGAACCAAAAAAGAGATCCCGCAACGGCTGTTGGTAAGTCAGCGCATCGTCTCCATGTAGCAATCTAACTGCTCAACAGGCCGTGCAAGACGCGCAAAGTCAAATGGTAACTAGTCGTCTCTTAGATCGCGTGTACCACTAATGCCTGGCTGGTAGCGGAGAGGAGAAGCCGCACTGCAACAACTGCGTGCGCCAGGATGAGCCATGTGACTATTCTATTAGACTCAACTGGGCCGGTCGATCGAAACGGAACCTAGGAAACACAGAAAGCGCATCGGGGAATGAGAGTGCTTCGGGGAGTCCATTCATGTCTGTGTTTGGGTTCGATCATACTGCACCGCTCAATTCACCACCGCAGGGCGCACCTGTCCCTCTAAACGTCTCATTCCAGCATACACGTTCAAACTCAAATTCTTCGACCGGGATATCAAAGCCTCCCACCGTGGATCCTGATCTGGGAAGATTGAACTGGCCAGGAACACACCCGATTGGCAGCGCCGGACCGTTCGATCAGACTCAAAACCTACAGGATGCAACGACATCGTCGAGATCGGCACCACGTGTCTACAATCAGTCTTCGGGTTTCGCTGATTCTGTAGTATCCCCTGCAGGATACGATGATTTTGAACGCGGTGGCAACGGGTATTCCTCCAACAAGACCGGCATGTCTCACTCTTCACCATCTATGCCTCCACCTAGGGCAGCAGGAGATAGGCCTTTTAAACGCCAAAAATCGGAGCATTCAACAGGCTCGCCCGCTATGACTACCTCAGACGCATGCACGCCCAACACAGGTCCGCCAACACCATACAGTCCCTTCTTACCACCGCCGTTGACCCCGAATTCTATGATAGGCGCCGACGGTGCATCCCCCATGGATACTACAAAGCAACATGGAGCATCGTACCTTCCTTCTAATCCGCGCCGGCTATCTGTGCAATCACTCATCAATGGACCGCAATCCTACCACAGCAACTCAGAGATTGCGCGTGGACGGCAGTACCCAACAGTCGACTATACATACACAACCTATGGGTACGATCTCGGTCTTCCCGATTATGATTCCCCTAGGAACAATGACGATGCTGCTATTGCAGTCTTCAGTCCTCCGAGCGGCTCCATAAACCATGAACATTATTTTCCATCTGGCAGCGTAGAGCCCCGTAGCAAGATTGTCGTATTTGAGAAAGGCGGGTACTATGTCAAGCCCGTTCCGATCCGAATTCCCCGGTCGCTGGAGCCGCTCCCTCGTCTCCTGCAGGAGAATCCTATGAACCTTCTCTATTTCCACCATTTCATCAACTGCACCGCCCGTGTCTTGGTACCTCACGACTGTGAGAGGAATCCGTTCCGTCATATTCTTCCAGAGAGTAAGTTATATGTCATCCTCGTCTGATGGTTTTACTAAGCAACACAGTGGCCGTGGGTGATGAGACCATAATGAACTTACTTCTCGCCTACAGTGCATACCACCGCGCTCGAATGCTCAACCAGCCAGAGCCCGCGAATCGCATAGCCATTTGGGTGCAGGATTTATTTCCTAAGCTGCGCGAGTCTCTCACAAACAATCCGAATACCGTTTCCAACAATACTCTGGCAGCTGTCATCATGATGGCAAGTCTTGAGATTGTTTCAACCAACACATTCGAAGTGCCTATATCCTGGCAAAGCCATTTGCAGATGGCACGACAAATGGTTTTGACGAGGGGCGGGCCGCGCGGCATGGACAGACAGGACCGCGTTGCCTACTTTCTTTTCCGTTGGTTCGTATACCTAGATGTAGTTGGCTCTTTGAGCGGGAACAAGAACGACACGCCACTAGGCTCATTCTACTGGTCGTCAGAGAATGCGACGGCCGACGAAGACTACGAAATCGACTGCTTACTGGGATTCACAACGCGCTGCATCGGCAATCTCGCGCGGTTGTCTGAGCTTGCGAAGCAGTGTGAACCGCAGCGAATCGACGAGCAAGGCAATATCCGTGAAGACTGGCGCCCTGATCCCGACGTTGCGTATCAAGCAGAAATAATCCGGCGCAATCTCGAAGAAGGTGTTTCCGGCCCAATGATCCCCAAGGGATGCAATCACCGCAACGGCGATTCGTCCGACTTGGTCGATTCATGGGACGCCGCTGAGATCTACACCACCAACGAGATGTTCCACTGGGCTGGGCTCATCCATCTGTATCGGCGCGTACTGGGCAAGCCTGCTATGGACGCTGAAGTGCAGCACGCTGTGCGGGAGATTGTCAGGTTGCTGGATCAAGTGCGCCATGGCTCGAACGCCGAGGCATGTCTCTTGTTTCCCATATTTGCTGCAGGGTGTGATGCACAAGATGAAAGGCAGAGAGAGAAGATCATGGTTCGATTGAAAGGGGTAGAGGGAATGGGAATGGACCAGGTGAGTCTTGGCCTATTGTTTGTTACATGAAGTGCTTACGTCCAGTAGATCAACCGAGCCCTAGATCTTATGCGCCGCGTGTGGGATACGGGGAAAGCTTGGGAGTCGCTGGTGTCTGATGAGTTCTTTGGTTGAGAAATTCAGATCTCAAGAGCTCGTGTGCTTGACCTGAACGTATCTGGAGGAGATCAAGACATGAGAAAGAGTTGCGATGACGAGCTACTGGAAATCCCAGTGCTCAAGGTTCATTTGGTTTCTTTGTGGGAAGACGATTTTGTAAAGATATTTGACAGAAGTTAGTATGATACGCTTGCAAGAAGCTGTGTAATGGTGTCGAGGGTGTTGGACCATCTCTTGGAAACTGGCAACGAACACTCAAGTCCTGTAATGCAGCAGCGTGCCTCTATTCTCTCAGCTGCAGGGCATCGATGAAGTCCACAAAGAAGTCGGTTGAGCGCGCATTTGCGCGATTAGCGTAACGCAGCCTAGTGCAGGGTATCTCAAGTGCCGACCATATACCTATACAAACACTGTACAATCGCACCTGTGCGCTCACCACGGCCACCAACCGCCCTTTGCAACCTTGCCCACTGCACCCGTCGCCTTGGCCGCCTCATCGGCCCCCTCCCTGACACCCTCGACGACCTTCTCTCCCACCAGCTCGACCTTGCCCACGACGCCGTCTTCCTGCTTCTGTATGCGCGACGCAACAGCCTCCCTCAGCTCTTGCTGCAGACCGCGCACCTCTGTAGCCTTGTCGTGTGCCTCCTCGATCGCCTCGAGCTTCATCCATCCAAAGTACGCGAGCTGGTACGTGAAGAGGGCGCCGAGGAAGCACTTCACAATTGGCGCAGTGAAGGACTTGTAGAAGGAACCCTGCGCCGGTTAGTGGGATGCTTGGCTGGAAGCGAAACAGAGCAGGCGCACCATGCGTGATGGCTCTTTGGGCGGCGAAGTGGCGTAAGTGCGCTGGGAGCGGATGGCGCGCTGGAAGAGAGCAGCGTGTTGCCGCACGGCGCGGGCGCGTGTGATGTTCATTGTGCGGGGTGTGTTTTGTTTTATTTCTCTCTCGAGGGTCGAGAGATTTGCTGAATCTCAACAGCTCTTCGCTGGCGCCAATTGCAAGAGTTGATGTGGGCGCGGGGCTGAAGCTCGAAGAATGACGAGAGACTCGAGGGCGGGCAGCAGACGCACGACCAACGACAAACCTCCGAGAACTCCGCAAGCCGTCGCGCTAGGTAGGCGTAGGTCCCTAGCCGGCTGGGCCCGTGCGCTACCTTTTCCGAACGAACACCTTGCATCACTCAGGTACCCGCCGCTTATACTCGCAGCGTCCGCTCGCATTCCCACTCTCCTTTACTCTCCTCTCCTCCCTTCCCATCCTCTAACCCGCCCCTCACCCACCTCCGCCCCTCCCTTCTCAACCCCCCAAAACTCTCACAATGGTGCGTCGACGACTCCTTGCCCGTTCCTACCCCCCGTCCCCCTCGGAGCTCGGCGCCCGCAACACCTGCTAATGCCGGACTGCAGGCGCAAACCCCCCAGCAACGCCAGGCCAACATGCGCTTTGCCAAGGCGCAGGAGCGCAAGATGGGCAAGCCTGAGGCGCCTGTCGTCGAGAAGCGCGCCCCGCAGAAGAGCCCGATTAGCAAAGTCTGGATCAGTATGTGACCACGTTTCCTAGTTGCGTCTACAAAGGGAGAGAGGGAGGGAGGAGGGGAAGGCGAGGGAGAGGATATGGTGTTGCGAGGAGGTGTAGGCCGGCACTTGCGGGTGAGACTAGCAGTGACTGGGGAAGAAGGAGGAGGAAGAAGAGGAGGGAGAGGAAGAGCAGTGTGTCACCGAATCGCCCAACTAACACGCCCCAGTCCTCCTCGCATTCGTCCTCTGCGGTGGTCTGCTGTTCGAGCTGCTGAAGCTCTTCTTCTAAGCGTCTCGTCCCGTCCCGTCTCGTCTCGTCTCTTCTCATTCCGTCCCGTCCCGTCCCGTCCGCTTCGACCCGACCAGGACCCTGATTCCACACCGACCGACTCTGCCACTGCGCGTACAACACGCACGCCCCCGGCACCCCCCGCACACCCACGACGTACCGCCACGCCGGGGCTGCGTGTTTACTTTCTCTTCACACACACACCAGCGAGATCCATAGGGAACGGCGTTAAGGGGGCATTCGATTGCGTTTGCAGCGCGTCCAGCGCGCTACGTTGCGTTCCGTCTCGTTTGGGGGCTCAGCGCTTTAGTTAACCAATTTTATTCTGTTTCGCCTTCAGTCACACCACCGCGTGCATGTGTTGGCCGAGACGGCGGCGCTGCGGAGAGCGTGTGCTGCTGTTGAAGCCCTGATGGAACTTTCTTCGGCCATGTTCGGCCATGTTTTTTGCTTGCTGACTAACTAACTAGAGTGTTGCTCTTGCTGTATGTGCCGCCGAAAAGAAGCCTGACTTACTTGAAGAATATGTTGACAATGATACACAGACAAGAGAAACAATTGCCGAGGAGACAAGTGATAGTCCAACTTCAATTGGTTGAGAAACGGGGCATTCCAGCAGGACCACCAGTATAAAGACATTATCGAGACGTTTTAATATCAAGAAGAAGAAGAAGAAGAAGAAGAAGAAGAAGAAGAAGAATCACCGCACAGTCTTCCACCACCCGAGAAACAACCTACGGGCCCCCAGACATGCCATTCGCGTCCGCCAAATCCGCCGTCCTGGTCCTTTTCGGCGGCTCAAGTCTAACAAAGCACTCACCAACCGCATGGCCCTCTTCCCTCGCAACGACCCACTTTCCAATCCCCATGTCGGCCGGCGCCCGCCGCATGCCTCTGCCGCCGCCACCGACAATAAGGTTGCCGGGGCGATAGGACTCGTCGGCAATCATGCGGCGGATGACGCTGCCATGGATAACGGCCGCAGTCGGCATGTCGCGCGTCTCGCCTTTGGGCAGCGGCCAGGTAATGGCTCGCCACGACTCGTCTTCGCACAGGTCCATGCGTCGGAAGGGAAGGTACTCCATTACGTTCCAGGAGAAGACGCTCAGCGCGCTGACGCCGTTGTGCAGTTGCAGCACGTCGTGCATCCGCCCTTTGGTCTCGGCGTAGTGCAGCTTTTGGTGGAAGCGTGAGTCTAGAGGTTGGCGCTGGTAGGAAGCGATGCTGTCAGCATCGACGATGCGTTTGGGCAATCCGTCCTTTTTCTCTGCGCCATTGAAGCCGTTGGTGTTGTGGATGCCATTGGTGCCGTTCATGCGGGATCCCAGTTGTGGACCGTTCTTGTCAGTGCCGAGTGGCGGGGAGCCTGGATCCACTACGATTGGGGGTACGTTGGACTGGAGGTCTTCTTCGTCATCATACTCAGACCCTTCGTACCAACAGTTCAAAGCCTCTAGCTTTACTTCGTCAAATTCTAGACCGGCTTTCTGCGCCTCTCGGACCATCCAAACAAGAGGAACGTGGCTCAGGGCGGCGTCTGCGCCTGGATCAAGAGGCCAGCCTCCGCCAATATCCTGTAGATACTTAGCAATGTTTTCATGATCGAAGAGGTGATTTTGGGCTTACTGCATGACAGCCTGGGAACCACACTTCGAGAATGTCTTGATCGCGTTCCTTCTCCCGACATGATGTAGGGTCTTGCATTACGTCAAAGGATATTTGCGATGTCGCGGCCGAAGTCATTCCATGCGAGCCGTTGGGGCTTCTGCTACGAACCTCAGCAGTCTCATGGCTGTTTGTAAACCGCTCAGGAGGAGACAAAGTATCGTTATGCCGCCCAGACTTTTCGTTCGTCTTCTCATCGTGTTCATTGACTATGCCACCGTGCATGGCTTCTTTCAGGTGGCGCCGCCTTCGGTGATGAAGATACCGCGCTGATTTGTCTGGTTTTGTTTGCGATATCAAGTCTTGACGGAACTTTGCGCGGCGCTCATCAATGGCAACAGCATGCCGTATCACACTTGCGGAACTTCGCGCAGTGTATGGGAACTTGCTGCGCTGCATCCAAGCATTCTCAAAGTGTGGAACGCTGTTGACCGTGTCGAACAGACCCAAGAACCTGATAGGTCGGACTGGACGACTAAAGGTCTCTCTGAAAGCGCACATGAATTCCATGAGCTTCTTCTTTTCTTTCTTCTCCTCGTCACTGCCTTCGAGTCGACACTGCCACTTCTGGAATGTCCTAGCACCAACGTTAGAGGACATACTTCAAGAAAAACGTAAGCATCACTTACTTCCAGGCAAACTGGCACATCTCTTCATTACCGGCCTGTATTTGTTAGGTTTCTGAGTGATGACATATGCGAAAGCGACTTACAGATAGCAGCCCAACATGCTCCAGCATCTCAGCTAGAAACCGCGCCGTATACGCCCCTCTGGAGAAGCCGAAGAAGAAGATGTCATCTCCCGGGGTATAGTATCTCATTAGAAACTATACAGTTGTATCAGCTAGCCATTTTGGACATGTGGTTTGTACACTAGGGAGGAAGAGAGCGATGAACATACCTTGTAGCCAGCCATCACATGCTGATCGAAAGAAGTACCTGTGCAATGTCAATTTTCCATCTGGCATGCGTCGATTTGGCCTACCAATAGCACTGTCCTTTGCCTTTGCATACCAAGACTTGCATTTCTCGATACGGCTGGTTCGAGTCAGAGAGCCGTTAGCTTTCGTGACATAGGTCCCGATGCCTGGCTGGTAGTAATGAAACTGGTCGTCTCCGTTGCGATCAAGCATACGATAGATTTTGAGGATGTTGGAGTCTGCATCGGTTCCCGAGAACTTGTTACCAGTCCCATCGAAGCAGAGGACGAACCGCTTGCGAACATGGCCTGGTCGATGTTCAAGAGACTCTGTCTCTTGATGTCGAAGATGCAGGATTGCTGGGGAAGGGGCGCGATCCGTTTCTGAGGAACCCATGGTGCAGGGTGGGTAAAGCCAATGCGTCGAGAAATGGATGGATGAAGGGTAGAGATTTTGGAAATACCACAACCAGGGCAACTCCGGAGCTCAGGCGGATTGGAGCGGAGAGACCGATCATGTTCTTACCCGTAGCGGAATCTACAGCCGACGATCGCTTTCATGCACGGGCAATTGTGGAGGTTCCTGCTGCGTGGAGCCGATGGCTAGAGGCACTACACCATCAAAGCGCGAGCATTTTTAATGTGATGATAAGCGCGTTACATTCGTTGTACCTAACTGGTCTTTTCCGCTCCAAGCCAGCAATGTTGAAGCCCGGGTACAAGATCACTCCGCACACATGGTTGCGGGCATTATCTCGAAGATAAAGCCTCGACAAGGCGGTGCCCACGCTTTGCCAGGCATGCCAAAGGGGAATTCCATGGGTCGGAGCATGCATGGTCCCGTGCCATGGGGTCGAGCTGCATGCGTAGTGTAGAGGAGCCAAGAGCTGAGCTACTGCTCGGTGCGTCATGGTAGCTATCGAATCGACTTTAGCTCTCGTATGCACTGAGCATGCAATGAGCATCTAGTTGCAGATGGGTGGGGATTAGACAGGCTGCTGGACGGTGCTTGCTCCAGGGCGGTGATTGACAATGGCGCTAGGCCGTCCCAATCCGGAAAGGACCATCACGGCCCGCATCCTTCCACACATCTCTACTGCCTACGACACCAACACCAACCCAAACCCGACCCAACCTCCCGTGCGGGTCCGTGGCTCCCGTCGGGGTCGCCCCACAACACACTCGGTATGCTAACCTTGCCGGCTCTGTCAATACCGACGTGATTTTGTTGAGACAATCACCACGTGATACCAGCCAATCCAGCCACGCACTCATTGACCACCAACATGTGCGGATAATGTCTCACAAAAGCATAACCTGTCGTTGATGCCAAAGGCCACAGGCGCTGGTACCCGTTGTTGGGGGGCTTTGTCCTTGCCAACCAGACGGCTTTTGTCTCCACCGCTAATGCAACAGAAACACGAAAAAGATTTGCCGATCGATCGCCCGCTGTCCGATGTGCCCTCAGCTCGCGTGCTAACTGCCTCTCTCGCATTGTGATCTGCGACAGGGTTGATCCACCACGCTGATTGACGTAGGTAGGTTTCGCCAATAATCTCAATGGGATGCCTCACCACTCTACAAGACGCATTACTTCTGCCCGTCTTGTCTTTCATGGGCCGATGACTGAAAATGGATGGCAATGGGACGCAATTCCAACACTATCCTTCCTCCGTCCAGCTTATCCATTCAACGTCAACTGCAACATTAAGCTCACGGATGGCTACAGATATCCTCGCACTGTGCGTGGATTGAACAAGCTGCATACAACCGCTATTTTCCCAGTCCAGCCCAATCTAGCGAACTATAGTCTCAAGTGGCCCTTCACTGTGCTCCACTCAGCCAGCCACCACCAATAGAAGCCACTCTGATTAGGGCTGCACAGGCTCGGATGCAATGACACCATGCCGCTTGCTGCTCTCCAGACTAGGGTGGCCACGCAACCAGATGCTCTGACTGGGTGGACTCTGCACCACGTCGCCGACTGGAATCCTGCATATCACACTTGCCAGCGATGATCACCAAGCTGTCCGTTTTCGGTGTTGCTTTCGCAGCACGAGCACAATGCGTCGGACACGCCGGTGGCTTGTCTTGGAGCCAACACCTGCGTTCTTGTTTTCCATCACATCTCCTCTTCTTCACAGACCTTAATACCTCCTTCTCAGCGCTACCTTGACGCAGACACCAACCGTCCGCAATGCCTAGCCAGCTAAAATCACTAATCGGTAGTATCAGAAGGAAGCCGACATCAGCAAGCGATGGACGGTCTGCCGAGGCTTCGAGTGGCCTGAAGAACAATCAAAAGACACCGATAGGGCAAGATGTCAGAAATATCGGTGTCAAGAATGCCAAGTTTGCCTTCGAGGCAATCACGACACTTGCATCTGGCGAGCCTCTTGACGACAAAGATCTCCTACTAGAGAAGGGAGTTGAGATGCTCCAAGGGTTGCCACTAGACAGTGGCCTCAGTGAGAAAGTCTCAGATGGCTTCATTTCTATGCTCTGGAACGACCTCCCTCACCCTACTCCAACTATGGCAGGACCCACAGCACGATACCGACGTCACGATGGCGGAGGCAACAACCCGTGGCTCCCGGAAATGGGCAAGGCGGGATCGCCGTACGCCCGAAATGTGCCCCCCTTGAAACCGAAAGGTATTTAGACAGTCCTTGAGATATGGTATGCAGCTAACAGTTGACAAGGTCCAAATCTCCCCAACGTCGAAGATGTTTACGAGTCACTTCTGAAGCGTAATGGCACGTTCCGACCGCATCCTTCGGGATTGAACAGGCTATTCTTCTCTTTCGCAACCATTGTCATTCACGAATGCTTTCAAACTTCGAGAAGCAACCCTTGGGTTAATGAGACTTCCAGCTACGTGGATCTCAGCACCCTCTATGGAAACACCGAGAAAGAGCAAACACGCGTCCGCACTTACCGTGACGGTCTGATTTACCCTGACTCAATCGCTTCGGAGCGTATCATGATGATGCCCCCTGGGGTCGTTGCAGTGCTGCTGATGTTTTCGAGAAACCACAATCACGTTGCTGAATCACTTCGATCAGTCAACGAAGCCGGTAAATACAAGCCATGGAATACTCTCACATCAGAAGAGAAAAAATGGTATGTACCAGTTTTCTTCACTGCGTTTCTCCCTGCTAATATATCACGAAAGGCAAGATGAAGACATCTTCCAGATTACGCGCAACATCAATGTTGGCTTCTTTGCCTCTGTTGTCTTGAAGGACTACGTCGCAGCCATCCTCAACACGCCTCGGGCCAACTCTGAATGGTCTCTGGATCTCGGCAAGGAGATCAAGCAAGGCGGCAATCGCGTTGAGCGAGGTACTGGAAGCGCTGTCTCGGTCGAGTTTGCTGTCCTTTACCACTGGCACGCTGCGTTGAGTGCAGCTGACGACAAGTGGATGGAGGATATTGTCCGATCAGTATATCCTGACCTTGGCCATATCGACGACGTCACCATTGAAATGTTTCACGAGATTATGAAGAAGCATGGCCACAAGCTCATGTCCACTCACTCCAGAGACTGGACATTTGGAGGCCTTGAACGAGGGTCCAATGGAGCGTTCAAAGATACGGATCTAGCAGAGCTGATCAAATCGTGCATTGAAGAGCCAGCTCATGCTTTCGGTGCCCATGGCACCCCGGCCAGTCTCAAAGTCGTTGACCTCATGGGTCAGTTGCAAGCGCGCGATGTGTTCAACGTCTGCACTCTCAACGAATTCCGTCGATATCTCAACCTGAAGCCATACAAGACCTTTGAGGACTGGAACCCGGATAAAGAGACTGCAAGAGCAGCCGAGTTGCTCTACGGTCACATTGAGAATATGGAGTTGTATCCAGGCTTGATGGCCGAGTGCACAAAGCCTCCTATGCCTGGCAGTGGTGTCTGTCCTGGTCAGACTACCGGACGAGGTATCCTAGACGATGCCGTTGCCCTAGTGCGTGGCGATAGATTCCTCAGTTACGACTTCAACAGCAACACCCTGACAAACTGGGGAGCCGCATTGTTCTCGCAGACAACCCCAGGTGCTTACGGAGGTGTGCTCCCGAGACTACTCTTCCAGGGTCTCCCCGGAGCCTTCACGGGTACATCAATCTACGCGCTCCTGCCATTCTATACTCCTCAGGCAGCCAAGGGCATTGTGACCGGCAATGGGGTCGCCGAAAAGTACGATCTGACCAGGCCGCCAAGCGATCGAGATATCATCAGCGTCCAAACCCAAGAGGGTTGCAAAAAGGTCTTTGAGGATCGCGACAGTTTTGTTGTAATGTACCAAGCAGCGATTCGCAATTGCACAGCCGGGCATGACTTTATGATTGGCTGGGATGAGGCAAAAAAGCACGATGAGCGATCCAACATCCTGCACAAGATCTTCTTCGAAGAAGGTTTCGAGAAGAACATCACAGACTTCTTCTCCACTACCGTCAGAGGTCTGATCCAGAAAAACTCGATCAAAGGTGCCAAAGGCCGGCGCTCCATCGATATCGTCCGCGACGTTACCAACATGGCTCCAATTATGTGGCTCGCCGAGCGCTTTGCTCTTCCAATCAAGACACCGGAGCGACCACGCGGTCTTTTGTCACTTCATGAAGCCTTTACCGCTTATCTTGTGCTTTTCATGTATCAGAGCTTCAACATCATGCCAATTAACGAATGGAAGTTGAAAGAGGGCGCCATGAAAGCTGCGGCTCCCTTGCGATCCATCTTTGAAACCCACATCAAGACTCAGACCGGAAGGCTCGAAGGTTTTGTAGACTGGATGGCCAAAGGGAGTGCGTTCGAGGTTGGCCCTCATGCCGACCGCATATACCATGCACTCGCTGATACTAAGCTTCCCATTGGCGACATGGTTGGCGACTGTATTGGCATGGGAGCACCTGTTGCTGGTAACATCACACAACAGGCATCCCTGCTGATTGACCTCTATCTACGCCCCGAGTATGAGGTGTACAAGAAACGCATTATCGAGCTTGCCCATATGGATCCTGCTTCTTCAGATCGCGAACTCCAGGGTTTCGTGTACGAAGGAATGCGGCATGTAGGTGTTGTCCCAGGCCTTCCTCGTGTTGCGACAAGGGATGTCACTGTTATGGACGGCGCTCGCGGACCTGTCCATATCAAGAAGGGTCAAACTATTCTGATTGCCACCTCCAAGGCGGCTATGGATCCTGCCGCATTCCCCAACCCGGAGATTCTGGACCCACACCGCTCCTTCAAAGAGTACACGCTTCTCGGTCATGGCCTCCACTTTTGCTTCGGTGCACGCCTCGTCGGCCCATCCATTGCGGCGACGTTGCGTGAGGTATTCAAGCTCAAGAATGTTCGACGCGCACCTGGTAAGCAGGGCCATTTCACCATCACCGAACACAAGCTTGCCGGAATCACAATGAGGCATTACTTGGATGCCTCGTCGAACGAGAGCCCTATTCCCACCAGCCTGGCTTTGCACTACGATGACGAGACTGTCGCGAGCCATGCTAACGGGAGTGCGAACGGGCACGCCAACGGATACGCCAACGGGAATGCAAACGGCCACACGAATGGATACGCTAGTGGAAGTGCGAATGGTCATGCGAATGGTCATGCGAATGGCCATGCTAATGGAAACGCCAATGGATACGCCGGTGCTGCCCACTAAGGGTCTACCTGACCTAGGCCTCCTCTGTTCCGTTGTGCTATACTCATGTCCGGTTGGATACCCGTGGACTGTTGAATCAGATTGCGAATTTGGTGTTGGGAATGGCAGTAAGCCCGGATCGATTTGGGCACCAAATTATGTTTTCCGTAATGGAATGATCGATACGAAAGCTAGCATAGTTAATATTCTTATTTACACGCGTTTCTTCACCAGAAGTTTTCGTTTAATTTTCAAACATAGGTATGATTAACCGTTATCCCTGTTGACTGTCCCATTAGGGATTTAATGGCTTAGTCATCTCCACTGTCTCTTCTGGATAACAGCAGTGGGGATTTCCTTCACCGCCCTCCCCTGACCTTCACTTCCCCTCTATGCGAGACGTGCCAATTCCTGCACAAGACATGAAGTTATGAATTGTTACGACAAGCGAAACTCTGCTGCGTCTGGTTCTGGAGCCAGGTTCTGCGACTCTCGATTAAAACCAGGCACCCCGCCCTAGATCTTTTGGTCCCCGTGCAACAAGTGTTCCGGGTAAAATCGCAACAAAAGATCCGTCGTTGCAAAAATGCCGAACGTTGGCAGGCCTTCCAGAGGCTGTAAGAATTGCCGAGACAGGAAGTTAAAGGTACTGATTTCCCAATATTTCTTGGATGCTGCTAACCCTCACATGCAGTGCGATCTGAAGCGCCCATCCTGCTCACAATGCATACGCTCAGGTAGATGTTGCCATGGCTATCGCGATCCAGCGTCCATGGTTTTCAAAGATGAGAGTCTTGTGGTTGCCAAAAAGGCCGAAAAGCGCTACGAAAAGCTAGCAAGACAAAAGTCTGAAGCATCTTTAGAAGGAAGGGATTCATCGAGTCCAGAGAGCAACAAGTTGGAGTTGGTTAACCCAAAAAGCAAAGCCGCTTCTTCAGTTTTTCGACACGATTCACCGCTCACTTCTTCGTCGCGATCTCCAACAAGAGAGGGTATGGTGAAGGAGGTTGTGTCGCCTGTTGAAGACCTAGCCATTGGTTTCTTCATATCTAACCACGTGTCTCAACCAACCATTGTTCCACGAGGACAGTTCGAATGGATTACCGAGCTGCTCAGTCAACCTGATACCCATCAAGTCTTAATAAACAGTGTCAGCGCCGTCAGCTTGGCAGGGCTTGCAGTCTCGACGAAAAACCAAGCGCTCATGGCAAAAGCGTATACAGCTTATGGATCCGCTCTGAAAATGGTCAATGACTCCCTGCGAGCCAAGGACGTTGCCACGAAAGACAGCACGTTGGTCGCTGTCATCATGCTCGGCATGTACGAGGCCTTCGTGTTTGATAAGAGATCGATTGAAGCATGGGCGAAACACGTCGAAGGCGCGTGTGCCCTGATACGACTGCGCGGGAAGGATCAGTTCAATTCGAGCGTTGCAAGGCGAGTCTTCCACCAATTCTGGGGTGTCATTCTGCTGGTTTCGATGGAGACTCGTCGCCCGATCCCAGAGGGGATGCTTGAGCTCTACGATCACCTGGTTCCATCATCAGACTACAAAGTGCAGGGACGGCAGTGGACGACCAGGTTAGTTCACTTCATGGTTGACGCAATCAACTTGAGCGGAGACAAGACCAGCGACCCCATCGCCATGATCGCAAAAGCCCTGAACCTCGACCACGAACTTAACCAGATCAAAACCATGATTCCCAAGATCTGGCGCTACAAGATCGTCCACCTCAACAAGCCTGTCAACTATGTCCATGGAACCTCCTATCATGTCTACATCGACCCTTGGATCGCCCAGATGTGGAACAATCTCCGCTCCTGCCGCACACGCCTGTACGTTATCGTACGCGAGCAGCTGTCCAAAGGATATAGACAATGCTCGCCACCTCTGTTCTCTCGCGAAGAGTTCCTAGAGCAGATGCGAGCTGCAGGGAACGTGCTCCGCGCCACTGCAGCAGCGGTATGCGCATCTGTGCCCCAGATAGCAGGCATGGTCGAATTCCCGCAAGCTTCAACGGTAAACACACTCAGCCTACACAACACAAAGTTCAAGCTCGACCCACGAGGCACATTCCTCAACGGATCTCGACCAACAGGGCTGCACCACCTCATCTGGCCGCTATTCGCCGCGGCATTACCAGACTCGTCTAGCAAAGAGTTGAGGCAATTCGCTATCGACACACTCTACTTTGTCGCGCTGAGAATCGGGACGAGGCAAGCTATTTCATTCGCTCACCAATTGGAGGAGGTTCAAAACACCGCCGGAGTCGACGGTTAGCATGTTTCAGACCACTGGCGCTCTTGAGGCTTCAATTATGCGCTGGCAGTATACCGAGTCCATGCCAGCTCATGGTGGGGAGTTGGGGAGGCGGGGTGACTTCCGGCACTAGGTATGTAACTACCTAAGATCGGACTTAGTAGCATCGCGTCACTATCGCCATACCCGAGCGTCAGCACCTCAGCCATCCAGCCGTCTCGGAGCAGCTCCATATTCAACTACACGGTAGCTATCTTTGGTGCCCAGGAGCGTCGAACGGGGGTCTATAAAGACGACACTGTCGAAACCGTCACGTTCAATGCAGTATACTCCGCCTTAGAATACCACGTCGAACAGTGAACCATCATCCAGAACTCACTGGGCGAAGAAGCAACACAACCAAGCTACCCTCGCAATGTCCCAGCCCGAGATCCCCAAGCAAATGCTCGCGGCGCAAGTCGTAGAGGTACGCACAGCACCTACACACCACATGCCTCACAACGCACCTCCTCACACACACAACTAGTTCAACAAGCCCTACAAAGTCCACACCGTCCCCGTCCCACACCCCCTCGCCCCACACGACCTCCTCATAAAAATCGCCGTCGCCTCCCTCTGCCACACAGACAGCATGGTGCAGCACGGCCTCATGGGCACCCGCCTCCCCTGCACCGCCTCGCACGAAGGCGCCGGCACCGTCGTAGCCGTCGGCGCCGCCGTCACGCGCTTCCACCCAGGCGACCGCGTCATGGCCGGCATCGTCTACGGCCGCTGCGGCACGTGTCCCGACTGCGTGGGGCCCGAGGACTACACGCAGTACTGTGCGCGCGCGCAGGCGTACCTGGGGGTAACGGGGGACGGGTTTTTCGCAGAGTACGCGTGCATCGATGCACGCGCGGCGTGCGTGCTGCCTGAGCGTGTGAGCTTCGCGACGGCGGCGCCGCTGGCTTGTGCCGGGTGTACGGTGTTTCGGGGCGTCAAAGTCGCGGGCGTCAAGGCCGGCGAGTGGCTTGCGATCGTGGGGAGTGGGGGTGGACTGGGCCATTTGGGGGTGCAGTTTGCTAGGGCGCTCGGGGTGAATGTTGTTGGAGTTGATGCGCGCGAGGAGGGGCTGGAGTTGAGTCGGAAGGCTGGCGCGCATGTTGTGGTTGATGCGAGGTTGGGACATGAGAAGGTTGTCGAGGAGGTGCATAGGGTTACGAATGGGGAGGGGGTGGTGGCGACGTTGAATGTTAGTGATGCGGACAAGGCCGTGGCTACGGCGTGTGCTATTACGAAGATGCATGGGACGGTGGTGCAGATCGCTCAGGTGCGTTTTTTTCTCTTCCTCCGGGAATGGTATGTATGTGTTGACTGACGATTCTACAGCCTCCCGATGTGTCGATTCCATTCGCCGAGCTGATTTTCAGAGACATACGTGTTCGCGGATCGCTGATTTGCAGTGCGGAGGAAGCGCGCGAGATGCTCCAAGTCGTGGCTGAGCACGGGGTATCGGTGGAAACAAATGTTTTCAAAGGTCTCGGCGAGATCGAGAAGCTCGTTGAGCTTGCTAAGAGTGGGAAGATGAAAGGTAAGGGCGTAATTGAAATGGACCCGGAGCAGATCCGAGACGAGAGGAAAAGTGATGTCAAGCTGGTGTGAGCAACTAATGTAGTATCGCGGAAGCTGTTGCTGGAATTGAGAAGGGGCGAAGCGCGTGTGCGTTCAGCATCAGTCATGTCTTGAATACGTGGTATCATTGTGTCCTCTCCAGCACTCATGCCTCATCGCCGTTCTCCTCTGTTTCCTCCTTGTCCTGTCGCAGGGTGCTTGTGGGAATCTCGCTCTGCTCACCCGGCTTCTTGAAGACGGCCTGCATCCAGCAGCGATACATTTTCAGCCTGCGCTGTCGGTTCACCAACATGCGTCTGTCGACACCAAAATGTGCGACGTCGAATGCAGGGCGGGGCCCCTGAGCTTTTGATGACTCTTCCTCGATGGCCAGGTTCTGTGCCTGCGAAGCCAGCTGCTGGTCCGCTTCTTTGCTGCCCTCTGGCTTGTTCTCCCTCTTCTTTGCGCCCCAAATCTCCTCGAGCTCGTCTTGCTCGAAAAAGTAGACCCTAGTTCCGTCGCCCCTGACGTAAAAGTTCTCCTCCATCCAGCGGCCCTTCTTGAAGCGGACCTGTGCGAGGTCACCACGTCCGTAGTCTCGGAACAGCACCTGGCCACCGGGCTTCAGTACACGCCAGATGTTCCTGACAGCCTGGTCCCACTGCTTGGGGTTCAGCGCTGAGAAGATGAAGATCATGAGGACTACGTCGACGCTGTTCTCGGTAAGACCAGGCGGTAGCCCGCCGTTTTCCGAGTCGGGTGAGGAGGCGACATCCCACACGTCAGCCTGGATGAACTGAGGATCGTACAGTTCGTTGTCACGGATGAGCTCGACAGCCTTCTTGGAGAAGTCGCAGGCGTGGATCTTGAGTTTCTTGTTGCTGCTCCTTTGCAGGATGGGGAAGGCACTGTTTCCTGCACCCGCGCCAACCTCGAGCAGCACAGCCTCGGGCGCATCCTCTTTGCCCAGCTCCTCAAGGATGGGGAATTCCTGCGCCAGCCACTTGCGGTTCTTGAAAAAGTTGCTCTTGTTGTTCTTGTAGAAGGTGTTCCACCACTTCTCCGGGTTGTCGTTGAATCGCTTGCGGTCAAAGTCAGAGACGGGGTCCTGGCGCTGGCGCTCGTATTGCTCTTCCGAGAACTGCTTGTACGTGTCGTCGACGGAGACGTGATCCCAGGCGTTGAACTCGAAGATGTTGTCGCCCTCCTCGAGAACACGCGAGCCGAAAGCGAAAGGATCGCTGCGCTTCTGGTTGTTGGAGGGGTCGTGGGAGCGGGCGGCAGGGTTGCGAAGGGGCGCAAAGGAGGCGGGGACACCGTATGCGTCGTTCTCGGCAGGGGCTTCAGACGAGGAGCCCTCGGGCTGGTCGGGGGCTTGTTGGGGCGTGACTGTGGGTTTTGCGGATTGGACGACGGGGTCGACAGTGACTGCGTAGCGCATGTGTTCCATGGCCTTGGAAAGCTGCTGCTTTGGCTGAGGCTTTGTGGAAAAAGAGTCGTCTGTTTGGAACCTGGGGTCAGCGGCGGCCTCGGCATTGGTCGCCATGGTATCTTGTGTGTTAGCAGCCATTTTTTGTCTTGTGCTGGTCGCAATCGAGTGGGGGAAATAATTCGAGGGGCACTGGAGAAGATTCTCTTATCGATTGTGGAATCTGGCGCTAGCCGTATCGGGCGGGTTACCGCGGTCCCTGGCATGATTTCATCGAGCCGCACGTTTAGCGTCGAGGGAAATCAGGCACGTCATGTCATGGCGCTCCCTCTTGTCCACTTTCTTGTCTAACTGCCTACACGTCCCTCGACATGCAATCCGGGTGACACCGACTCTTCCTCTCTCCCCATAAATCCTCCCCCGCATATCCACACCCCACAATGGCGGCCAAAGTCGTCCCGCGCTCGCTTTTTCTACGCGCAGCCATCGCCCAGCCGCGCCTGCAGCCCACCCAGCGCCGTACCTTCTTCCCCAACATCTTCTCGCCCGTTGCCTCGACTGCCGAAGTCCAGACCCTCTCAGCCTGCCGCACGCTGCCCTACCCCAGCGACCCCATATACTCCATCATTGCCGACGTGCCTTCGTACTCGGCCTTCCTGCCCTACTGCCAGCAGTCGACCATTACACGCTGGTCCGCCCCCGATGCAACCTACAACCGCCGCTGGCCCAGCCAGGGCATCTTGACCACCGGCTATGGCAACCTGACCGAGAGCTTCACCTCGCTCGTCTACTGCGTGCCGGGCAAGATTGTCGAGAGCGTTGGCGGCACCACCGAGACGAGCCTGCCCTCGGACCAGATTGCCCACCACCTCGACGACGCTGAGGCGCAGGCCGAGAAGCGCATTGAGAAAGAGACTACCGACGGGCTGCTTACTCATCTGAGGAGCAAATGGTCTGTTGAGAAAGTCGGCGCCGAAAGCACGCAGGTAACGCTTGCGCTGGAGTTTGCGTTTGCCAATCCTCTCTATGCGTCGCTGAGTGCAGGTGTAGCGCCCAAGATTGCCGAGCACATGATACAGGCATTCGAGAACCGCGTAGTCGAGCTGCTGAAAAGGGACCCAGGGCTGGCGAGAGCAAGTCTGGCGGACATGGACGGAAGCCAGCTGAAGCACGAGAGCTGAGCCAACAACGAGCGCCTGGAGCGCCTGTAATATATCATACCATTGTACCACATCTCCAAGCCAAACCACCCACCACCCACTCTCACTCTCTCACTTCAGCTCTCCCCCAAAAATCAACAAATCCTCCTTAACCACCCACTCACCCCCAATCCACATCCTCTCCCCCTCCCACGTATACATGCCCATACTCGTCAACCCGACCTTGTGCATGACACGCCCACTAGGTCGGTTCCGCTCATTCACAATAACCCTTACCCACACCCTCTCCCACGCCTCCCAAACCACCCCGGCAGCAGCACCGGCAGCAGCCGCCCCAACCGCTGCCCGTACCGCCTCGGTGCCTAGCCCGCGGCCCCACGCCACGGGCAAAAACATGTACGCTAGCTCAACGACAAGCGTCGTCGGCGACGCTGCCGGCACGTACGGTGGCGCGAGCGGGAGCCCCGCCGTCGTCACGGGCTTGATCACTACGAGGCCGATGAAGGGCGCGGGGGTGGAGGTAGAGGTGGAGGTTTCCGTAGACGAGGCAGCGGCGACGGGGCGTTCGTGCACAGCGTAGACGACGTGGTCGCGAGCGGTTTCGGCGTCGTCCCCGAGGTTTCTTGATATGGCTTTTTCCGTGTCTGCGGGCGTTTTCGAGGGCCCTGCTAGGCTGCGTTGGGCATGTTAGTTTGTTTCTCTCTCTCTCTGTCTCTTTTCTGTTATCTTTTTTTGGGGATTTTGTTTTTGGGTGCTTGTGTTTTGGAACAGGACGGAAGAGAGAGCGGCAGAGGGGCAGATTAGGTTACCGTACCTCCACAGTGCAGCGCGCTCGTCGCTGAAGAGCTCGTGCAGCCAGGTAAATTCCCGGCTGGCGCGCGGGGCGGCCGTCAGGCGCGTGAGGCACAGGCGCTCGGTTGTGAACGTGCTTTGCATGGTGTGGTCTATATCTTTTTGTTCTTCGCGAGCTGACTCCTTGAATCGTGGTGATGGCGATGGCGACGATGGCCACAGGCGCGGGAGACCACGTACTTGTATGCACTCGGAAGAAGCTATGAATTAACCCCACAAACGCCCTATGTCGCGCGGAACGCCTTGACGAGCCGCCGTGGCGTGACGTCTTGCTGCTCTTGCACAAGTAGAGGAGATTACGTTGTATTGTGGTGTAGCTCCGCGCCCTAGCTCTTACACGCGGGGATTGAGTATTAAGGTGTTGCGCGATTAGGACGATAAGCGGCGGTGTGAAACGGGACACGGCAGAGGTGTTGTAGGGCGTCGAGAGTCACTGCCGAGCGGCTGGGTATTTGCGGTTCTTTTGGGGGCCCACGGGCGGCTGTCTTCATGCCTTGTCTTGGTCTGCCTTTGAGTCACGCTTCACTACACAGCCTTCAGGTACTATAAATATATGAATTTATGCACACGTGCTGTCAAAGCACTTGTATGTGAGTCAGGGTATCAAAGTATGTAGCTATGTACGGGGCATGGCCGGATGCGTGTACTACCCAAAATAAAATCAAAATCCATGTCCAACGCCGACGCTAAAAACAATCAAAGTGAATTAGATGTGCCCTGCACTGGTCTCCACAGACTCTATATCCTGTTCTTCCCTGGGGAGTCGTAGTTCCTGATCTCCTGTCGTCCACTGTCATCAAACCCCGCCCGTTCCATTAGCTTCGTGAAGGTGGTGTTGGTCGATGAAGACGTGAACCTGTTCTCGCGCATGCCGCGCGCTTTCGGTGGCTCGAGAAAGCTGGGAGCCGGCATCAGCACATCGATCGTCTCTGTGCTGTCGACACGGTCCGCCGCTGGGCGCTGCTGAGACTCTTGGTGGGCTTGCTGTTGGCCGCCGCGCTGGTGCTGCTGCGGAGTCTCCTGGCGGGAGTGGCTAGACCGGCTAGTCTGACGCTGAGAATGGACGCGCCTGGGAGGGTTCCTGGGTGTTGAGTAGGGGTCGCCATAGCCAGCACGGATAGCGGGTGCAGGGGGCGTGGGATTGGCGGACTCGCCGCTGTTGAAACCAAAGTTGATCTTGGGCGTGCGGTCCCACATGCTCCTGATGCGAGGCGTGAGACCCGTACCCATGACCGGCTTGACTGGTCGGGCCATGGCCATCTCATTCGAGTACTCTGGAGAGCGCTGGGTGGACGGGCGGCCTGTGGAGTGCGAAGGGCGGCGGATGAAGTCGGTACGTGCAGCATGCTCAGGGTCGTAAATGGGATCGCTGATCTTGCGAGCCACATGGCCAAAGTCGCCAGAGTAGCGCTTGTCGGCCTGCTTCTCCCGTCGCTTGTTGATGAGATACATGGCGCCTATGGCACAAAGTGCGCCAATGACGAGTCCAGGAATGAGGCCGGCAGCAAAGGACTTGCCGTCAAAACCTTGCTCAGACTTGACTGCTGCCGGGCAGTCAGATGTCTGCGATGCCGACGCTGAGTCGGTTGCGGAAGGCTTGGGGGTAGCAGAGGCAGAGACCGAGGCAGAGACCGAAGCCGATGAGGTGGGTGTTGGCGGCGACCCCGGGTCCTTCGAGCACATGCCGCTCTTGCAGGAGTAACCGAGCGGACAGCACTTGGAGCCGCATGTTGGTAGCTCGATGCCGGTCGTGTCGGACAGGTGCATCTGGTTGTCGGGGTGAAGCGTGGCGTTGAGCTGAGTGACATCGCACGTGATGGGTTGGATGTAGGCACAGTCGGAGCCGGCGGGGCAGCAGATGACTGACTGAACGTCGGCGCTGTTGAGCGACATGCAGGTTGAGTCCTTGGGGCAGCAGAAGTCGGAGGGGAAGCCAGTGCCGCACTGTTGGAGGTTCTGAGCACCGCCACATGTCGATGCTTGACGGGCGAAGAGATCAGAGGCGTATGTTGGTGTGACGGCTGCGACGACGAGAAAGAAGAGGGAGGCGCTCGAAAGCCTGAGGCGGCGTGTGGGGGAGAGCATTGTGACGGATGCGGAGCGGAGAGGAGTATTAGTCGGTGAGGAGGGAGACCTTTGAAGTACAAAGGCAGGCGAGAGGGAGCTCTAGCAGACGAAGCAAACGAGGACGATGGTGACAAAGGTGAGCGAGACGAGCAGGCCAAGGGAACTGCAGCATTAAGAGAAGGCACCAGTATCGTCAGGCCGTGTCGTCAAACATGGGGTAGCACCTAAGGCCGCGAGTGAAGCACTCGACGGCACTCGACGGCACTCGACGGCCGGCGAGAGGCGCTCGTGGCCAGCCATTGCTCAGGCCGTAGTGCTGCGATGAAGCGGTGAGGCGCCGAGTGGATGACAGGCACCGGTTTTGCGTGTGGGCTGGAGCTAGCCATGTACAAGTGGCAGGGACCGGGAATGTTTGTGTGGCTACGCGGGAGCGGCCAGACGAGTGGATGGAGGGGATGAAACACGGCCAGGGCGGCTGCATGTTTGGAAAACGCTGGTGTTGGCGACGAGGCGGGCGCTGATTGGCCGGCGCCGCCATGCAAGCGCGCCGGGGAAAAAAGGTCGAGCACGCAGCAACTCCAGCACCAGAGAGCCAGAGAGCCAGAGAGCAGCCCAGCAGCAGCCCTCCGCCCCATCCACACGCCACCACATGATGATATTACGCTGCCTCGCACGGCGGCCGACGGCCTTCCAGTCGCTGGCTACGGCCTCGAGCGTATGACCCGTCGGCGCCCACGCTCCCAGCGATTGACTGACGCCGCCATAGAGACTCACCCCATCCGCCTCGCGCGCCCGCGCCATCCACACGGTCCCCTCGCTGCTCAACCACGACGAGCTGCAGCAGAATGGCATCCCCGGCCTGCTCACGGCAAAGGGCTTCGACACGGCCTACATCGAGTACCAGCAGCACATGGTCGATGAGCTGAACGAGGCCACGGCCGGAACTCCCTGGGAGGCCCAGGACACAAAGTCGCTCGTCATCGACTTTGCCCGCGACCCCACCAAGGCCTACGCCTTCAACCTTGCCAGCATGGCCTTCAACAACCACTTCTTCTTCCGCGGCCTGAGCACCAACCCGGACGTGCAGTCGCAGCCCTCGTCGGACCTCGGCGCCCAGATTGCAAGGGACTTTTCCTCGCTCGACACGCTGCGCGAGACGTTCCTGGCCACGGCCGAGGGCATGTTCGGCCCCGGCTTCGTCTGGCTCGTCCAGACCAACGAGACGCAGTTTGGCAGCCTGCGCATCCTGCCCACGTACCTGGCCGGCTCGCCCCTCTCGGGCGCCCACTACCGCCGCCAGTCACACGACCTCAACACGCACAATGCCGACTCGTACCAGGCGCTGAACAAGGTCGGTGCCTTTGGCGCGGCCGCCAAGCAGGACCAGGGCCCCAAGAAGCCGCTGGGAGGCGTCGACGTGGTGCCGCTCATGTGCGTCAACACATGGGAGCACGTGTGGCTGCACGACTACGGTGTCCGCGGCAAGAGGCAGTTCCTCGAGGCGTGGTGGGACAGGATTGACTGGGACTTGGTCAGGCAGAATGCGACCATTTCGCCGCGCTCGTCGCAGGGCAACAAGCAGTTTCATTATGAGTAGACACAGCGCCTGTACATTGCATGTAGCATAGATGTATAAAAGATATTGCCCGACAGCAACCGCCGAAAGCACGAGCGAGGCACGACGAGGGATGCAATTGCAATTGAGTGATGAGGAGGATGATTGATCTGATCTGATCTGATGTGATTAGATGATGTGATGGATGATGGGATGATCAGATGGATGCAAGCAGCAGCCGGTCCGTGCCGCAAAAGCGTCATGTCTCGACGACGCACTCGCAGTGGCTGTGCACTCGCAAGCCAACCCAACCCAAGCCAATCCAACGTAACGTAACCCGAGGGAAACCGACCCCGCCCCGCTATAAGCTCGTCGACCCAAGCTACCCCTCCAAATGTCTTTCTTCCGCTCCATCTCTCGCTCTGCGACTATTCTTTCTCGCACACATTTCCGCCTACTCCACTCGACCGCACGCAACATGGGTGTTACCAAGACCGTCATCGCCGAGGGCAGCGGCGCCTCTCCCCAGAAGGGCGACACCGTCACCATGGAGTACACGGGCTGGCTCCGCACCTCGGGCCAGCCCGAGGAGAAGGGCAAGCAGTTCGACTCGACCACCGGCCGCGGCCCCTTCAAGACGCCCATTGGCGTTGGCCGTGTCATCAAGGGTGAGTTCGCCGACGCCGACGGCAACAAGGATAACGATGGGAAGCTTTTGCTGACAACGATGACCAGGCTGGGACGAGGGTGTCGTGCAGATGAAGCTCGGCGAGAAGGCCAGGCTCGACATCACCAGCGACTTTGCCTACGGCAGCCAGGCGTTCCCCGGCCTCATCCCTCCCCACTCGGACCTCATCTTGTACGTGCTGCACGCGTGGTGTGCCTGCTCTCGACATCTGCTAACACAATGGCAGCGAGGTCGAGCTCAAGAAGATTAACTAGAAGGTTGCCGCTTCGGAATGGCAAGGACGTGCACGTTGTTGGACATGGCACTGTTGGAACGATACTGTTGGACACGATACTGGCGGGCGAGGGACGATGTCACCAGCGTCCTGACGTCCTTGTTGATAGTATAGTGAGTCGTCCCTCAAGAGCAGGTGCAGCGGGCAACTAATACATGACAGGTCTAATTGAATAACATGCCATGTCCATGCTCACACTTTTCATACTCAGACTCGGAAACAGTGTTCCTGCGCCCACCATCAATATTGCACAAGGTCTCGACCCATAGCACAGCTCCCCACCGTGACCAAAGACGCGACGCTGTGGTGATGCAGACGCATGAGCTCGCCATGTGCTAGTGCTGTTGACCTGGCCTGGTACGAAAGCGTCCGTCAAAATCAGTGCCGGCGAGGTAAGGCCGGGCGCTAGAGGGCTGAGGGGCTGGTTGGTAAGTGTTGAGTAATGGGACTCGGGCGCGGATCTTAGCTGATGCCAAGGCGAGTTGAGGGCGGCGCAGGTGGGCGCAGGTGGGCGGCAGTGGGCGCAAGTGGGCGCATCGAGGCATGAGCTTTTGTAGAGAGGCCGTGACGGCGTCTCGGATGCGGCATGTACCCGACGGCAGCGGATATGAGCGTTTGTTTGAGCAGGACTCGAGACGCGGCAGGCTCGGGCGGTTGACAGAATCCGGGGCAGCCCCGGTTTTAACTGTGCGTCGCCGAGGGCTGCCGGATGCTTGGGACCTGCGCGCAGTTGATTGACATCTCGACTCGCAGATAGCTGACCATGACTAGTCCGAGGCGGTACAGTCCCTGCGTGCCTGTCTCTGCAAGGCCCGGCACCTGGCAGTGGCAGTAGGTATCCAGCCCGCCCAAGCCGTCGACGCCCTCGCCCACGACCAAGCCCTCGCCCTCGCCCTCGTCTTCGCCCCCGCCTTCACCCTCGCCCTCGCCCGCGCCGTCTCTCCTGCCGGCCAGCTTCAATGCCACGCCCTGCCGCCATCCCGCGCCGCCCGTCGCCCTGATGATGCGAGCGCCCATGACGTCCGCCTCGACCCCCACGCCTGCCCCCGTGGGCGTGGGCGTGGGCGTCGCCATGGCCATGGCCTCGACGGCCGCCTCGACGTCGCGCAGAGTGCCCCTCGACAAGCGGAAGCGCACCGAGACGTCGTGCGACAAGTGCAAGTCACGCAAGCAAAAGTGCAGGAAGGAGCCCGGGCACGACGCCTGCCGCTACTGCATCGTCCACAACATCGACTGCCTCACCACCCAGCCCCGCAAGAAGCGCCTCTACGGCAGCGTCGAGGGCCTCGGCAACCGCCTCGCCCTGCTCGAGGCCCTCGTCAAGGGCCTGCTGCCCGAGGCCAATGTCTCCAACGCCGACGACCTGCGCCGTCTCGGCACCTCGCTGGGCATCCCCATGCCCGACGCCCCCACGCCCGACGCCCACGGCGACCACCACAGCGGCACCGACCCCGACCCAGACGAGCCCATCTCGCTGCTGCCCGACCAGCAGGGCCAGGCCCAGTGGATTGGCGACGGCTCCAGCCTGGCCTTCCACTTCCGCCTGCGCGACCTCGTCGGCGGCGGCGCTGTCCGCGAGTTCACCCTCTTCGGGCGCAATGCCGCCGAGCAGGAGCCCAACGACTCCAACACGGATCCCCGCGCCCTCTCCACCCCCAGCGCTGCCTCCAACGCCGACCACAACTCGCCCGGCGACTGCCGCGCCGCCCCCGCCGGCGACGTCCCTAGCCTCGAGTCGCTTATCGGCGCCTACTTCGACCACATCAACCCAGACTTCCCCATCCTGCATGAGCCCTCGTTCCGCGAAGCCTACGAGGCATGGCTGCTCGATCCCTCGGCCGCCGACCCGGCCTGGCTGTGCAGCTTCCTGTGCGTCCTGCTGCTGTCGCGCCGCGTCGCCCGCATCACCTTTCCAGAGGATCAGGAGCGCCTGTGGTGGCGCCGCGTGCAGACGCTGCTGCCCGTCGTCGCCTTCACTTCGAGCATGATGGCCGTCCAGGCGCTGCTGCTCGCCTCGCTGCACCTGCACAACACCAACCACCGCGACGCCTGCTGGAACCTGACAGGTACCGCCGTGCGCATCGCCTTCGCCATTGGCCTGCACCAGGACAGCGTCAACACCATGCAGACGCCCCTGGCCCGTGAGCTGCGGAAGCGCCTGTGGTGGACTCTATATGCTTATGAGCAGATGCAGGTTTCTTCCTACGACCGCCCCAGCGCCATTGAACATCTCGCCTCGCGTGTCGGCTGCCCCAACGAGCGCATCATTGGCATGACCAGCTACTGTCCCCCGGACTACTACAAGTGGTCGAATCGTCTAGTTGTGCACCTTGGCTCGGCTTGTCGAGCGCCCAAGACGATCCGACCACATGCCAGTGAAGAGTCGTACGTGGGCCCATTGTCGCCTGCAGCTAGCGTGCTGCGCGACCTCGAGCGCTGGAGGGACTCGATACCCCAGCACTTGCGGCTCGATGCTCTCGAGACGTCGCCGCCCGCATTCCAGCGCCCGTTGCTACTGCTCCACGGCATGTATCACTACACCGTCATTGTGCTTTGTCGTGCGGCCTTGCTCGCACGCGCTACTTCCCTATTCAAAGAGGGAACCGATTCAAAGAATACCGCATTGATAAACATGGCTGAGTCTTGTGCAACCTCTGGTAGGACACTGGCACAGATCTTGCTCAACCTGGAGGCAGTTGGTAAATTCGATGCAATTACGTGGTGGGATGTCTGGTACGGACTGGCAGCGAGCTCATCGCTTCTACTTGGCCTTGTATGCTTGCACAAACTACCCAATGCGGACATGTCGGAATCCCGCATTCTACTCTCTCAGCTCGCTGAGCTCGCCCAGCGGCACAAACGTAACCCGCATATGCCTGGTACCATCGAAAAGTTTGCCTCGATCCTGCCAGAACTGCACTCCATGTCTCTCATCGTCGACACATCAGCCTCGCCCGCGATAGCCACGGGTAAGCCCTCTGCGCCTTCAGCACCGCCAGAGAACGAAGTCCAAATCCATCACCAACGCCCTCCCCACCAGCCGCCTCCCGAGATACAGCCCTTTACCACGGCTCACCAGCCACCGACCAACAACGGCGCCTATATGTTTGCCGACCACATCCCCACACGGTTCTACCCTGACCAAGATTATGCCACCCACGCGTTTCCCAATGCGCGCTTCGACCGCAACACGCAAATGAGTTTCATGGACTTCACCACGGTCAACAACGTCCACGACTGGCACTGGGGCGACCTCGGCAGTCTGCTCGGCAGTGAGGGCGTACCCAACTCGCACCCGCCACAGCCGCCCCCAGGGTCGCTTCCACCCTCGTGAGTGTAGAAGCTTGATAGAATAGAGAGAGAGAGGGAGAGAAAAAAAAAAAGGCGGCGTTTTGGGGGCATTGGGATCTAGGATCGATCGGTTGATCGAAACGTAATTGGAGGATGGAACTGGGACAGGCGGTATGGATTGGAATAATCGGATTTGTCAGAGGAGCTGGCGTGGTCAACGCTCTTTCATGTATGTATTGCCCCACAAAACAGCGCGTGGGGCGCCCTCGTTATCCTTTCCTTCTTTTTCCCCCTTTCCATGTAGCATGTAGCATGTAGCATGTAGCATGTAGCATGTAGCATGTGGTGAGATGTAGGAGTACTCTGTATCATGTCGGGACCGTCTAGACGAGCGCGAGTCGGCAAAAAGAAAAAGATAGACTATACTCTGCAAAGGATGTAACAGGTAGCTGTGTCGTATAACGAACCAACGAACGAGCTAGGTCGCTTGTACTTTCTTTGCCTGTGCTTTGTGGGGTTATCATGTTTCGCTTCGTGTCGTTTCATGTCTATCGACTCGTCTAGGTTAGGGATTAGGTATTCGCTCGGGCAGTAAAGACGCCTGGGGAGAAGGAAGCAAGGACGAGAAGGTGTTGCTTCCAGCCTTGTTTTCGTCATCCGATTAACCGGGTTCGAGTGAAGTGAAGTGGGCAACGGCAAGATTAGCTGCTGTGATGTTTGTCACACACGGGCTCTGTGCTTGTGGACGGGCGAACGGGCATGTGGGTTCAACACGGCAGGATATACATGGCGAGGAAGCGCACGAGCGAGAGGAAACGATCCACGCTGATATTTCGATTCGAAGGGCCTGCTTTCCTGGCTCCGCGGGGGGAACCGCGGCTGCTGGACTTTATCGTCGAGGAGGATAATAGGGGGACTGTCTGGGCTGAGCTGAGCAGAGCAGGGCAGAGCAGAGCAGAAGAGGGTACGGGGTAGGAAACAAGATACACATATGGCCCCTTTAAGATACGCCGCAAGCCCGGAGAGAAAGAGAGAGAAGAAAGTCGGCCAACCCTTGTACCAGAGTCGATAGTATGAATTGGAAAGAGACTGGAAAGAAAAGGTAGTTAGCCAGGGTGAAAACAGGATGGTGGATATCAAGGTGCTTGGTGCTCGGCCAAGCACCGTGTTCAGAGAGGAGAACCGCACACGTAGCGAAGGGAAGAACGCCTGCTTTCCAGGGAGCACGAAAAAGGATCTCGCGGGTGCAAGATGATGGGAGAAGAAAGTGCGGTCGGGATCGTGGGCGGAGTTTCAACTTTGTGTGTGTGGGTTTTGCATTCGCCCGTCGACACACCGGTCGCACAAGAAGGAAAACCACATCGGCCCAGCAGTAGGCCAGGCAGAGACTGGCTCTCTGCTGCTACATGGCACCACTCATCTCGAGGAGCCACAGCCTAGTGGGCAGTCGTGTAGCCACGGCCATGGGCATATTGGCCGTGGGCAGCGGCACTGGTTGCGGGGCTGCTACAGATGGCCTTCCAGGCGACTTCTGCGGCTTCCTCGCGCGACTGCTCGAGGAAGCGGTAGTCGCGCCACAAGTGGGCTCGGTACTCGGCACCGCATACGAAGACGCTACTGGACCAGGCTGTGCGGATTCCTGCAGTGTCATGTCAGGGCCTGAGTGGGGGTGCCATGTGCGGGAGGGAGCGCAAACCTCGGGGGTCCGAGTAGTCTTGGAACTGCGGTTGGGCGAACTGATTTGTGGCGCAGTAGTCTGGGGCGGTTAGCCGGCGAAGGAAGGGCATGGAGCTGGTGGGCGTACGCTGGAGCTTCTGGATGTAGCTTTCTGATCCCCTGGACGCCATGGTTTTCTGGAGAGGACTGGGCTGGGTAAGGATGACGGTAAGGCTCGACTAGACAGAGCTGAGCGGGGACAATTCTTGCAAGTGGGGATGGGGTCAGGATCCAATTTTGCGTCACTGGTGCAGAGCGAGACTTTGTTCGAGGACTCGAGCTCAGTGTTTATAGTCTTGAGCGGCAGCAGTCCGAGCCTCATTTTTTTTTCTGCTCCATGCTTCGAGTCCCATGTCAGCGTGACTCCCACACCCATCGCTTCGAGATGGTGGCTCTACACCTGCTGCTGTGGCACATGTACTTCTCGAAGCATGCTTCCAGGGAGATGCTGTGCTGCGCTGGCAGTCGCAACGGAGTGTGATTGGGCGGGCGGGCAGTCTGGAGCAAGCAATTGCGGGGACCACAGTGTGCAGAGGGCGAAAATGCCAAAATGCAGAGGGCAAGAACCAAGTAACGGCGTAAATGACATGCTGCCTCGCCCACCAGGAACCAGAAAATTGGGCGGACGTGGCCAATGGGGAGGGGCGGAAGAAATAATCAGAGGAGCGGCATTGCCGTTAGCAGTTTGGTTCAATGTATGTGCTGGCACTTGGGGGACAGTGGTGATGGCTGCAGGGTCTGTTGCTCGAGTCGGAGGGGTGCCAGATGTGTCTCGCAGATTGGACCAAGTTGCCATCGGGGGGTGGGGCTCGTTTCGGTGCGGTAGAGGCAGCAGCGTGCCGTGCCGTTTCCGTTGCACCGTCGACGGCGGCGGGCGGGCGTGCGTCATGTCGAAGGGATTATTTCGCGTGCCAATGCTGCGAGGCGGTGCCGCTTGACGGCAGACGAGGGTGGGCTGTGGCCATGGCAGCCAATGGCGCGCTGCAGGCCGTGACAGGAGGGCAACCCACATTCGAGATGAGGGTGCATGAGCATGCGTCGACTTGTCTGCCGGAGCTCGACGGTGAGGATTGGGGGCGTTCCTGGCATGAACGGCTCAGCCCTGGGGATCTGCCAGTCGCGCGTCGAGGGTGGATGCAGCCCATGTCACTATCACAGTCGTTGCAACGTGCCCGTTCCTGGATGCACGTGCAAAGGCCATGCGTTCGGTGTGCTGCCTCGTGGGCGAGCGAGCAGGCGTGCGGCGTGGTGGTTCGCAGGGTGGTGGGTGGGGGTGGTGTAGAGTGGGAGTGTGTCGTGGGTGGGCAATTCACTGTCGTCGTCATCGCATCGCCATCGTCACCACTACTCGCGCCCGCACCGCTCCCACGACCACTCCACCTCCGCCTCCGCCTCCACCACCACTACCACCACCACCACCATCATCATCATCATCACCGCCTGCGACCGCAACGGCAGCCCCGAAGTGGGGGCTCCTCCTCCCCTCCATGACCGTTGCAGCTTCTCTGCGCTGGCAGCTGTTGTGTTGTTGGTGTTGACTGTGGTGGCGGTGGGATCCGGGTGCGGGTGCGTGACGTGTCGCGCAGGCGCATCTGCTAACCGCGATCCGTGCTCGTATTCATGCAAAACACTCCAAAAAGGACCTACAGCATCATGCACTCGACTGCAATGGCACGACACGCTCGCATGGCCCGATCAACAGAGTACATGGAGCACTGGACAACAAACATCGGAGCAGGGAACATCCCCGCCCCAGCCCACACGTTCGCACGCGCGGACCCGGCCCGTTTCCCACCCATGACGCCTCACGCCCGCCGCCACGACAAATCGAGGAAGCCCTTCCAGCCTCAAAAACGCACGCCCGCCGCTGCGCCATTCACGCCCATCCACGTTGCCCTAGAACCGCAGCTTTGCAGACAACAGACGCCGCCCAAGAGTCGATCCAGCCGTCCCGGCTACCGCCTCGGTCCCTCCCGAGATGACAGCGGGTCCAGGAGCAATGTATTGGCTAAGCTTGGTGTAGATGTTGATCAGGATGCCTGGACATGTGTCAGCTTGGCTCGCCCTCACCCACTCTCGACGACCTCACCTGGATCAGACGCCTTGTACGCTCCTGGGAACGACACGCCGCTCGGGTTGCTCGTCCCGCTCCCGCTGACAGTGAGCTGGAAGCACGTCAGGTAGAACTGGGCGCCGCCCGCTCCGCTGGCAGCGTGCAGTGCAATGGCCTCTGCTCGCAGCAGGTAGTCGCCGGGCGCCAGACCACTCGGAATCTTGACGTCCAGCTTTCCACAGTGCTTGTTCAGGTCCTTTGTCCCCCAGAAATCGTCCGAGCCGCTGCCGCCTGCCGAGTTTTTGGCCCACGTGTCCTCGTAAATCTTGAAGAAGGGAGTCGAGCCATCAGCAGTGGCAGAGTTGGGCACCTTGCTCATGTACACGAGTACGGGGCCGTAGTGCGCCCCTCCAATGGCCTCGTTGTTGCATGATCGGTCACCAGCTTGCTGGTGCATCTCAATCGTGACGGTGCCTCCGGCAGCGACGCTGCACTTGGCTGCTGCAAAGCCCTGGTTGGCATTGCCTGGGCTCCGTGTCAGTAGGCGAGTGGTGCAAGTTGCAACCTAAAACTCACATCGAATCTGATTGCTGCTCACATCGGTGACGGGACTGTTTGAGTTGGGCAGTCGTGCGCAGGTTCCCTTGTGCTAGATTCGTAAGCCACTGGACTCAGCTCGGATCCGACAAACTTATTTTGTCCACTCCATTCACCCAAAGGCTGTATTGATTAGCTACAGCGATCTCATTCGTAGGCACGCCTCTCACTTACTCTTGGAAGGTAGCATGGCCAGCTACCCCCGTCGCCAAGGCCACTATACCGGCTACAATAGCAGCAGTCTTCATATCTATCAAGGTACAGGATCAATCGAAGGATGGTTAATTCGAACTCAGTAAAGAACTACTTCACACGCTGTAACGTAACTGCACCTGAACCCACCAACTTTATATTCCACCACTCCCTCCTCCCCCCTCCAACGTCCCCCTTCACCGTTCAGCGCCATACCAATACCGCACCCCAAAACCAATAGCGCAGCACAGCCCTGTGACCCACCGATTAATCAACCCCAAAGCTTGTCGACCAGCCGATAGATGAATCCAAAGCTTAACGACCAGCCGATAAATGGATACAAAGCTTGTCCCAATTACCAAGCACACTCTAAACACGCACAACCCGAAGTCTGGGCCGAATGGAATATTGTGGCTGCCTCGCGGGTCCCGCACACGCGATGGCTACGCTGGGCGGGGAGAACGGGCGGCGTGTAGACGCTGTGTCGTGTTTTGACGAGTAAACGCAGCATCGCCATGACAGGCGCAGAGTTGCGGGAAGAGTCAGCTTCCTCTCGCGGCTACTGAAGGTGTCCTCGTTCCGCCCCTTCTTCTTCGTTTCTACAGGTTCTTCTTAGATACCCATCAGCTCCCGCTCACTCACTCACTTACTCACTCACCAACCGACGCCATGACCCATAACGCGCCTGCCACCTGCCACCTGCCACCATCCCATTTCACCCGAGACCACGCGTCCGCCTCCCCTCCATTTCCACCTCCGCCCCGCGTGCGCAATCTAATAGATTGAACGAGGTGTGATTTAACCGGGACGCCTCGACCACTGCGCTAAGTCGGGGCCACAGCACAGCGTGTCGGCGTGGGCCGAAGCTTGATTTTGACGTGGAGTTTTGCGGGTGAGTGGTGGGGTGTAGTGTGGTGTGGTGTATTTGGGGAAGGGAAGAGGGAGTGGGTGGTCGGTAGTAGGTGACGTCGGGGTGCGGATTTGTTGGGTCGACTGGGATGGACTGGACTGAGTTGAAGTGGATGAGGGTGCTGGACTGTGAGTTTGAGCGCTGTGAGCGGCTGTGTATTTTGTCGGGAGTTGGTGCGGGTGGTTGGTTGGTTTGACGCTGGGTAGGTGTGCGGGAGGGAGCTTGTCGTGTGCTGAGGGGAGGTTCGAGTTGGTTGACTTGGAAGACTTAACGCGCGATGAGGTCTGCAAAGTAGATGTCTAACCGTGATACAACATCCTGCACCTTGCAAGTCTCTCTGTGGTCGTATTGGGTATTCTCGATCAAGTGATGGCTTGAGACTTGGATAACTCCGTCGCCGGCAGCCCCGCCAGACTTTCACGCTCAGGCAAACTGCCAGCGTCTCTCATATCCCTCCATCCATGACCTATCCAAAGCTCGACACATCTGAGAGAGCGCTCGCCACGCTCTCCTCCCTCCTCTCTCTCGAGTCCCACCCACCTCACTCAAAGCCACGCATCCAAAAACGTAACAGCCTGCACGAAGGCGCCCTCCTTGGAAAACACCTGCTGCGGCACCGTCAGGTTCGGCCGGACAGCAAACCCATGCGGAGCCTGCGCGTACACACTCGACTGGAACGTGATGTTGTTCCCGTCGAGGATCCCCTCGGCGCGGTACCTCGCCGTGGCATTGAACGACGCATCGAGCGCTGCGCGTGTTTCGTCAGCTGCGTTCGAAAAATGACATGACATCTAAAACCAACGAAAGCAAACTCACTTCCAGCTGCGATGCTAAGCGGGCCCGCGACCGCGCGGATCTCATCTTCGAGCAGGTTACTCGGGTGGGCGACGAAGCCTGCGTCGACGCCGCGGCCCGCCGCCAGATAGCGCGAGACGTACTTTCCGCCGAAGCAGTAGCCGACGGCACCGATACGGGCGAAGCCGAGCTCAGTGCGGGCGTACCGCAGCGTTACGTCGACGATGCGCTCGATTTCAGACTGAGGGTGCTGCGTGAACCATTCGGTGAGGTTGAGGCCTGCTTCTTGCTCTTCGACCGAGATGGCGTCACCTGCGAACAGGTCCGGCACAATCACTGTGTAGCCGTTGGCGGCGAGCGAGTCGGCGAGGCTGCGGGTGTGGTGGTTAGTTTCGCGGTGTGAGAAGGGCGCGTGAGGGGGTTGTACAGTTTGTTCTCGAGCAGGGGCACGCCGAAGATGTCCGTTAGGTGGATAATGGCTTTTCTGTCGGAGGAGTTGCTGTGGGGCGGGTATGCGTGGTACATTTCGACTGTGTGCCGTGAGTACAAGGTGAGTTTTGTGTGTTCTCGTCGTGTGCTTACTCCCGCTGACGTTCTTCAGCTCACCCGCTGGTGCTCCTTGATGCTTCACTTTGAGCGCTGCGCATGACGATGCTGCCAGTGCGCTGCCGACACTGGCCAGGCCAGCGATGCATTGACGAATTGTAACCATAGTGTCTGGTAGCAGGTCGGACGGCGATTTGGTCGTGTATGCGTCGAGGTGGGACAAAAGGGAGACGAGGGCTTCCGGATGGCTGCATTAAGTACATTGCGTACGTTTGCCACGGTGGCTTGCTCAGATGGCGTGTCTTGGTACGGGCGAGGAACCTGGACATAATGACAGGGAGCCTGCAGGGCGTACAAGTGTGGGGTACCGACTAGTAGCACTACCCAGCCCCAAGACCCTCGACACGTTCAGGGCCTGTCCGCCCAAACGAAACACGTTGCTGGGCCGGGCCGGCCTCGTTGGTGTCACGGTTCTGTATTGTAGTACAAGAACTCCAAAAAGCAATACTGGCCCCTTTTCATCAATCATACCAGTCGTCAAGCAGCTTATCGCCAAGCTGGCAGCGTGGACATGTCCCTGCGAAGACCCCTCCGTGCGTCACCTAGCACTTGTATGACATGACGACTATTCAAGCTTTGTGGCGGAGTGTTGAGACTGTGGAGAACTCCCATCCACAACAAGACGCACGCAGCTGCTGTACCGTTCAGGGGACGTTTCCCATTTTTGATGACGTCAGACCAATGCCTGGACGACCTAGATAGATTGGTACCTGCTAGGTACAGAGGCAAATCGCAGCAAGTATTCGTCCGCAGCTTTTGCCACTCCTGGAACTGACAAGACAATCGAAGAAGCTCTCCCCTTTTTGTCTTCATCGACTGGAACCCAGTTGAACTGTGCCTCTCGATTGCTGCCTACTGCGCCGGGGTGCATCGAGATGGCAGGCATGGACATGTTTTGCAACGTAGACCACGACCCCATCAATATGAATACCAACCCATTGATCTCCTCTTCATATCCGTCGCCGTTTGAATGAACGAGTTTGATTTTGCAACGGAGTGCGGCGAAGAAGTCCGTCTTGAACAGGCGCATCGCTTGTTCTTCCTTTGCATTCTTGACAAGATATGCAACCCCCCGAACCTGTTCAGCTGGTGTCCACATGGGCTCGCGGCACGCTTCTGTCAATGCGTTGCAGTGTCGTACCTGCATGTTACACACGTCCTCCACCACGGCAGGCCGGAGATCGGGATCTTGGTCGAGTTTAAGGAGTGACCGGAGATTGGCAGGTTTCGCCAGGGAGCCTGTGAGGAAGTACCACACTGGGTACTCATTTTGAGCTGGCCTCGGTTCTTCGCCTTGATTGAGGCGGAATTGGGGAAGTGTTGGTTCCCTGACACACGGCGCCATTGACTGTTCGTGCAGTGGCTTGAATGCCTAGTTCATGGGGATGACTTCCGACTGGCCAGCGAAATGGACAGTCTCACCTTGACGGACGTATTTCGGAAGGCTGCGTATCATTTCCCACTCTTCATCTTCGCGAAGAACGACCGCCTTGCGTGGGAAGCCCTTCCAGTCGTGGACCGTGTGGATCTGGGGAACCCTCGACAGCGGTGCAAATTGGAGCCGGTCCATCGTCTCATCAACATCTTGGAGGATAAAAATGATGTAGACGCCTCGAATGTGCCGAATCCAGTCCTTTGCATCTAACGGAACATCCATTGTGCAATCCGAATGTGACCACAAGTCGAGCCAGTAGTTAAAGCTCTCCCAGTCAAATCCTAGCGTTTGCATATTCTCCCAGACCCAGACGCCTTCACAGGAATCCCTGTCGATCTCCCTTCTGTAGTGAGACCGATATCTTTTGATTTCCGCCTCGGCTTCTTCGTGGGTGAAACCGAACAGCTGTCGCCATCGTCGGATGGTGGCTGACGCGACAGGGCTGGTTTTTACGTGTGTTGTCGCAATGGCCGAGTCTCGGCGTGCGGATGTTCGGTTTGAGTTTCTGTATGGCGGGAGCTCGGCAGGAAGGTCCTGCACTTCGTGCACGATGTTGATGAAGGTCTTGGTGTCGAAGTACTACCTCTTCTGGCCTTCGGGAAGAACCGCCATGATGTCCTAAGTGAATGGGTAGTGATGGGGTTTGATGAAATGATGTTCAGGATATAGCGATTGGAGTAGTGGGAATGGTGGTGTGGTGTGTTGTGTGAGGAGTAAACGGAAGCTGGAGCAAAAGCAAGAACCACGAGCCCTGCTAAAGCAACCCTATAAACCTATAGAAGTCGCACACAAGCCCGGGACGACGCCAAGCAGAAAGCCACTCCAGAAAATTATTCTTGCTAGAGCATTCTCCTTGAGCCTGCAAGGTACATACGACTTGGAAACGTCGAATCCATCGCAGTTCTGACGATGACCCTCCACACCAGCTTTCACCTCCCACCCTCCTCCTCTCACCAGCCACCCAGTCACCCATCGCCAATCGCAACGACGGATCCCCATCCCAGGAACCAGGTCCGCGTTCGTCTCCCAAGCACTGCAGCGAGTCATGTGGATGTGGATGTGGATGCCGCAGACGAAGCCGCAGCCAGCATTCCAGCGTGCCTCAGCGCCGGGCGCCCAGTACCTACCCACCCCTTCCCTTCCCTTTCCCCGCCCTACGTCAACAGCACGCTAACGCCATCGTCGACGTTACACGTGCGTCTACACCACCCGCAACCGCCTGCGACAGCGCGCTTATGATAAGACGCGCCTGCAAACAGTCGAGGAGCAGTCACACGCT
This sequence comes from Neoascochyta sp. HWLR27, assembly GCA_019775935.1. Classification (NCBI taxonomy): domain Eukaryota; kingdom Fungi; phylum Ascomycota; class Dothideomycetes; order Pleosporales; family Didymellaceae; genus Neoascochyta; species Neoascochyta sp. HWLR27. The sequence continues at coordinate 184,156 of WODD01000271.1, forward strand.
GGGGAAGAGATATCGGATAGGCGCAACAGATTCTTTGTTCGCTGGCGTCAGGCAGTACCGTGCTTTGTTGTCGGAGATGAGCGCCGAGCGTGTGGGTGTAGTTAGGTGGCAGCATCTAGCGCATGGCTCACGAGGGGGTGGCAATTGTCAATCACATGAGCAGTACGCTGTATTGGATTTGGTGTGACACGGAGCAGAGTGAGGTGATGTTGTTTCAAGATTCGAAATATGCTTTCGAGCGAAGGTATAACTACATTACATACAATTAGACTATAGCAGCATGGCCAATGGCAAGGGCTCGGATGGAGACTGCTGGCACACCCATTTGCAAAAATGCACGCTTGCACACACAATGTGTCAAGACGCTTAGAAGATGCGGTTGGCCAGACGCTTCCAGGCGGGCCAGGTCTTCATCTCCTCGCGCTCCCTGTTGATCAGATCCCAGTCGAGCTCGCGACGGCCAGTGTCGACGTCCATCTGTGCGATGCTGAGCCAACCGGTGCGCTTCCAGAAGTAGCCACCAACCCAGAAAGCGGCGACGACGAAAACGGCGAGGTAAGCCTCGAAGAAGTCGTATGCAGAGCCGACACCGCCGTTGCCAAGAGGAGAAAGGGCAGTATAGAACTGGACAGTCTGTTAGCGTAAAGTAGGCTAGATGCATGACGGAAAAACATACCTGAGCCATGAGGACTACAGCAATGATGCCGATACCAATCCAAGATCCAATGACACCACCGGCAGCCTTGAAGGGGATCTCGTCGAGCGTATGGCCGTGGTAAGCCCAAGCCTTGCGGAAACGGATGTGGGCAAGGCAGATGGAGCCCCAGGTGAAGAGGGCAGCAAGACCAGACAGGGCAACAAACCAGTCGAAGACGGTCGCTCCGGTCGCAGCCATGTTCATGTAGCCGAGGACACCCCACAGGAGAACGAACATGACGGAGAGGAGCGGGCGACCAGAGCGGTCCATGTATGTGAACATCTTGGGAGCGTAGCCCTGGTCAGCAAGAGCCGTCAGGGTACGGGAACCTCCGTAGACACCGGACACACCGATGGAAACGACCGAGACGAGAATGACGACGTTCATGAAGCTGTCGAAGCCGACGAGACCAGCGTCGCGGGCGGCAATGACGAAGGGCGAGGCGTTGGAGCCCGTGGCACCGAGAAGGTCCTTGTTGTCGGAGCGGACTAGGAGACCGACCATGGTGAGACCGACAATGTAGAAAAGCGTGATACGCCAGAAGACCTGTCGGATGGCACCGGGAAGAGACTTGAGAGGGTTGGCAGTCTCGGCGGCGGCCAGACCGACGAGCTCGGTACCGGAGAAGGAGAAGGCGGCGGTGACAAAGACGGAGCAGAAACCCTTGAAGCCGTTCTGGAAAGCGCCGGGGTCATACCAGAGACGGGCTCCCCAGTACTCGTCGTACATGCCGCCCTCAGGACCTCCACCAAGCACAAGAACCAAGGCGACGATCATGAAGATGACGGTAGCTGAGAGCTTGAGACAAGAGGACCAGAACTCTTCTTCAGCGTATCCGAGCGTACCGAATATGTTGATGAGGATGATGAAGGCCCAGAAGACGGAGATCCAGACAGCTAATGAGATGCCTTCTGCACCTGGCCAATAGCCAACCGTGACACCAGCAACGACCAATTCAAGCGGTAAGACGATGGCCCATTGGAAGACGTAGTTCCAGCCCATGGCGAAACCCCAGGAAGGATCGATGAAGCGAGTAGAGTATGTGTAGAAACCACCAGAGACGGGGTACATGACAGCGAGTTCACCAAGAGCGTAGACTGGGCAAGTGTTAGGATGGGGATGCAGGTATTGGGGGGAGAGTGGCGGTGGTGGTACATACCGACGTTGAAGATCATGACTCCCATGATGGAGAAGTCAATGAAGAGCGAAGCAGGGCCCTGGCAAAGCGGTCAGCGGGTATGTTGGGTGGGTAGGTAGCAAGCAAACGTACACCCTTTGCGAGGGCAGCACCGGAACCGACGAAGAAACCAGCACCAATCGAACCACCAATGGCAATCATGTGCAAGTGACGCGTCTTCATCGACTTGTCGAGGACAATCATGGGGCCTTGGCGGGGACGGCGCTGGAAGGACTTGAGGTTGAGACCGTTGCGGGTCATGAAGTCCTCCTGGTCGCGCCATTCGCCCGTCGTGTCTGGGTCAGAGGCGACCGTGGGGTTTGCGTGGGTGGTGACAATCTTGCCATCCTGGGGGATGACCTTCTCGTCGTGAGGGAGGGCCTTCTCGTGGTCCATGGTGGGCGAGTGTCTGGAGAAAGAAAGGCAGGCAGGCTGGCGAGGGGGGACAGGGAGGGCCTCGTGGGCCTTTAATGGGGCGCGCGGTGGGAGACCGCAAGCAGTCGCGTGTAGGCGGCCGAGTTGGGAAAGACAGGGGAGGGCGCCGCCTGGAGGGCCATGATTAGCTTGGCGCAGCCCGGAGCATGCTGGACATGGACAGTGGGAGGCCGCGCAGACGCAGCCCGGAGGGTGATAGGGTGTCGCGGGAATGGGGACACGCTGAGTGGCTGGGGGCCGAGGGGCACGGCGTGAAGCATGCGAAGAAGCGTTGGGTGGGAGTGGGCTAGCAAGGACCCCAGCTTGGCGGGGTCTTGAGTCGTCTTGTGTCTTTCCCGCACGAGCAGGTGCCGGTGGCGGAGAGTGCTGGGCGCCGTGTTCCCCAGGTCAGACGCCCGACTGTTGGCCAGCACGCATGGCACACGCGGAGATTGGGCCCAAAGCGGCCAGATAACAGCCGCCGGGTGCCTTCTAGCGCTTGTTCGAGAATGTCTGGTGGTGGTAGTGGTGGTGGTAGTGGTGGTCGTGGTGGTCGTCGTCGTCGTCGTCGTCGTCTTGAAGTCGCTCTCTCTCTCACCCTGCTCTCGCCCTCTCACCTCGCCCTCTCATATTGCTCACCACCCGTTCACTGCTCACCCCCACTCGGCCTCCCCATCGGTGGCGCCGGCCGGCCCACCACCGACTGCACTCTGCAACTGCACTCGACACAGCACACGACTGCTCGACGCCGCTCAATACGGCGCCCCGTGTCCGATGACGGCCAAGCACTGGGCATTGTGCTGCTCGCCCGCGTCGGGCCCTCGCCTGCCCCTCCCGTGCCTTCCCCAATCTTTGGTTGTGGAGTACACCTTCCTGCTCCGGCTAGCCCGTGGCGTCTGTTAGCGGCGGCCCTCGCTTACCTTTGTCCCCTCTCTCCCAATGCCAATGCCAATCCCCTCCTCCAAGCATCCAAGCATCCACGTCAAGAAGAGAAGGTGCTCTGCCTCGTCGCCTTCGCCCGCGCGTCCACTCGGCCTTCGTCTGCGCCTCATCCTCATCCTCATCCTCATCCTCATCTATCCTCCATCATGCTCCAGTCCAGTCCAGACTCGCCCTCCGCGTCCTCGGCACCCGCTTCTACCTCGGACGCTTCGGCTCTAGCCCCGGCGCCTGTTATCAGTGCCCAGCACTCGCAGTCCCCAATATGTTTCAGTCGCCCTCTCACCAACTCATGTCCCGCCACCCTTATCGCCCCACTGCTCCCTCTCTCTTTCATCTCACTCCTCTTACTCCTCTCACTTCATGAGGCTGACCTCGGCCCGATGCAGTCTTCTAGAACCGCCGCCCGCTGTCGTCCTTCTAGCTCTCCCCCAAGCCCACCGCGATAAGGTGGCATCAGCATAAGCACATACACGAGCCATACCCTTCACAATCTCACCTTGCGACAATCTGCCTCGCCTCGCCACCCATGCTGCCTTGGCCGCCCTTATCAGCGACGTCGAAACAAACACTCCCCATTGTCCACTTTTCTCGTTACTTAGTGCTCCTAGCGCGGCTCCACCGATAACTACCGCTATCGTCTGAGCGCGCCATGATCGCCGCCTGGGGCCCACCCGCGTACTCCGGACGTTGAGAGTTGCTTTTCGACCCGTTCCCTAGCTAGACACCTCTGTGCACAGCCCCGTGTCATCTTGCCTGACCTGTGCCTTGCCCTAATACGCCTCCCGTCTTATCGTGCCACACGCGCTGGCCGGCTCCGTCGCTGTGCAGTCACATGCTAGCCCTCCTCCAGCAGCTAGGTAACTCGTTTGCGCCATGCCTGCACTTGCATTCCTCGTGGCCCTCATGCAAGTAACCCTACGTGATGCGATTCTGTCCAGCGTTTTTTTGCAATGCTTTTGACGCTGTAGATCATCGCCCCTAGCCTCTTAGCCTCTGGTGTTGCAGCCATCTACGCAAACTTTTACCCCGGATCGGCGTCTGATTTAGAGTTTGGGGTTTACGTAGCATACAACTGCGCCGAGAAAACACTGAGAATCTAGTTCATCGAAAGGCTTGCCCCGGCCCAGCAACCGCCGTGGCTAACAGAGCACAATTTGCAAGCCACGTCCCACAGAGCCGATCCATGCCGACTCGCCTTTGATCACTCGCATCGCTTTTGATCACTCGCATCGCCCTTGATCACTCAAGTCGCCCCCACCTACCTCACTGTGCTCCATATACCTCACCACACTCCGCATGTCTGATGTCTTGTCGAAGCGGCACTGGTGCTTTTACTCTGCGGTTCCTCTGCTCTCCCATCTCCTTCTTTCCGTAGCCGTGCACCGAGCGCATCGAACGCATCCAACTCATCATACACAACCACCCTTTGCCCCAGCGCAATCTCCTCTCAAACAAGACACTCGGCACAGGTATCGTCCTCCGAGTACACCAGTACACCAGTACACGCGTGCAACTATACTTAACCCAAGCCACATGACATCAACGCTCCCGCTGCCCGCCCTAGCTCCGTACCCCCCTCCCGCCTAGGTAGGTATTAGCCAGAGAGCCTAACCCGACCTCAGACACGACATCGACAGGTAGGCAGATACCCAGACACTGCGTCCACTTGTACAACACATGCCGTGCCGAGTCTTACCTACAGGGGTCACGCGTGCGCGACCACTCCGGCGTACAGCATACACGTGGGGAACCCCGTAGCGGGGATCCCGATTTGATCCACCCCGTTGGTCGTCGAGATGGCTGGGTAGAGATGCCTGGGTACCTACCTAGCTGCTGTGTTTGTGGGGAATGTGGGGAATGTGGGGAGACGGGGGAGACGGGGGGAGACGGGGAGGGGAACGGTGCGGTGTGCGTCCTGTCGTAATTGGTTGGTCGGTGCTTGATTAGGTAGGTGGTAACGTCTTTTGTTCAGTCCTTGGGTGCTAGTTATCTATAACGTATGTCGGTGGAATGTCAGATCCAAAACTTACTGTGCACCTTTCTGCAGCATCTGAAAATATATTCAGGAGGCCTTCGATCAGTTTAGTTCACTTAATAGCATTCGAGTTATGAATACCTCCCCGCCTTGCGCTGCCCTTCCCCAGAGATTTGTTCAACTGCTGCGCGTGAAATGCTCAGCTTTTATTAAATTCAGCTTCGTGGATGTTTGGAGTGAGTTCTTGTCTGGATCCTTGCTGGAAGATCGAATTGGGAGCACCATGGTCTCGGCGGCCACCTGGTCTTTTTTCTCGTCCTCTTCCGCATCCTCTTCCATGTCAAAGTCCGAGTCAGCGTCCTCTGCACCCACGCTTTCGTCATTACTGTACAGCTCGAGCATTTCGGAAATCTGGTTTGCGTCCCTGAACCCCTTTTACACACTGCCATATATACTGCCTAGCATTTAAAATCAAGAGAGTTGATCGATTGACCTTTTTGGTTTGGCGGAGTAGTCACATGAAAGCCAAATCACCGGGTAGACCTGATCAAGACGCTGAATTCATGCCTGACAATTCTTCCCCTGCCGACAATTATTCCTCACCTGACGACGACTCTTCTTCTTGTGAAGAAGTCAAGGGGGAGACCAGCAAAAGGCTTCGCAAACCGAAACCGTCGGACGCTCAGAAGTCAAATCAGCAAACTGTGAAGTCACCTAAAACTTACTCGAGCGCACTCATCTTCCAAGACTCAAATTCCGACGAACAACCAGACGCCGCGCAGTCGACACCTGGGCTTGGCTCTTTTCGCCTCGTCCCTTCAAAGAAGACCACACAACTCAACAAATGGATTGCCGCCATTCCCGAGCTCAGTATCATATGGAGGACCTCCTGAGGTATCATCTTAGCAGGCATTAGGAGATGGAGGCTGCCCTCGCTTGCAACGGGGTGACAAAACTCTCGAAACACATCATATAACTGAGCAAGCCAATTAGAACTAGTTTCGCTCTTTTAGGTGTCAAGTATGTCTTAATATAGTAACGTAGTTCACAAGCGAGCGGTCCAACCCAAGCGAGCGGTCCAACCTCACCAAATGCAGCCTACCTCTAGTTTATACAACAATGCCATCAC